>CAJVPY010005235.1:0-11678 GCA_910591965.1 Dentiscutata erythropus
TTGCAAATATAAAGTATCTTGCTAAAGGAGGCTTTGGCACTGTTTTTAAGGCAGTATGGATTGACGGATATATTACAGGGTCCAATTATGAAAAGAATGTATGGAAACGAAAGGCACAAATAGATGTTTGTTTAAAGGGTCTTAATAATTCTAAAGATATAAAACAAGAATTTTTAGAAGAAGTAAGCATTATACTTTATTATTATTAAAGTGTAGTAATCTTATTTACTCTAATTAATATTTTAGGTTAAAAATCAGCATATATATGGAGGCAATTCAGCAATTATGATTTATGGAATAACTAAAAACCCAAAAGATGGTAATTACATGATGGTTATGGAGTATGCAAAGCAAGGAAGTCTTCGAAAATTATTAGATAGTAAATACAATGAATTAGATTGGGCTTCTAAAGTAGTTAACTTACATAACATAGCCGATGGACTTAATGCAATTCATAAAGATTTTCATCCCGGGAATATAGTTAATCAAAACATCTTTAGTGCTTACGTTACTGATTTTGGCTTATGTAAGCCAGTGTCACATGACTCAAATTCTAAAATACTTTTTGGTGTGCTTCCCTATCTTGCTCCAGAAGTATTATATACAAATGGAAAGGAATACACCCAAAAATCAGATATTTATTCTTTCGGAATAATTATGTCAGAAGTTTTTACTGGATATCCACCATATCATGATATTCCACATGATATCGGCCTTGCATTCAAGATTTGTAAAGGCCTCAGGCCTAATATTAGATGCGAGGTTCCTCAATTACTTTTGGATCTGATGAATAAATGTTTAGATGCAGAACTTCAAAATCGACCAACGGCTGAAGAATTAAGAAAAACGTTGTATAAGTTTTTTATAGATTTGAAAAATGAAGAAACTGAATTATATAAATAAATTAAAGAAATTAAAAAGTCAGGCAAAAATTCCTCAGCGCATGATCAATTTAAATCGGCACGACTCAGCTATCAAACAAATCCACAAGCTATTTATATAAGTCGACTCCTGCATTTTCCAAAACTCCCTAAACCAGGTAATATATTTTTTTTTAAAAAAATAGTAATATATTAACAGTTGTATAATATAAAAATTTTTGAATCTGTAAATTTAGTGAATTCAAGTAATAATACAAGTAAACCTATTGATCATGTTGAAATTCCCGATAGTGATAATGAGTAGTATATTTACTTTATTTATAATCAAGCAAATTTATCACTTATCTTGGTATTTGTATTTAGATATAAATTGGTATTTTATGCAAAATTTATATAAAAATAATATTGTATAGTGTATTAGCTAACATATATTATATTATATATATATATATTGTTTATTCTATACATAATAGTGCTTTATAAATTAAACTTTTGTTAACTACAAGTTGCCCAATTCGTTTAATACAAAAAATATATGTGTTATTATAAAGAAAAGCTAAATAAATAACTTTAACTTTGTTATATTATTTTTATTTAATTTTTAGTTATTAGTTTATTATTTATATAAATTAGTTAAAATTTGATAATTATGCGAAAGCAGAATCATATACAATATTTGAATAAGACTTAGACTTATTTTTTAATTTAAATTTTGAACAATTGCAAGTAAAATTCATATTTATGCTATTAATAACATAAATAACATTATAAATTAATCTATGTTTATAAGATTTTTAGTAAATTTAATACATAGTTTAAAGCCAATTGATGACCAAGGGGGGTACCTCGATCGGTACGAAATCCTTAGAAAGTTAAGGATCCTGAGGGAGATAAATTGTTGTTTTGGCGGGTCGCACTGGGTAAATACTTGGTGAGTCTTTTTTAGATTAGAGCATTACACTATATAGTCAATTATATATGTATAATTAGTTAAATAGTGGTTCAAATAAATAAAGACAAGACTGCTTAAAAAAAAAAAAAAAAAATACATAGTTTAAAAAATAATATTGTTCATCGGGAAACTAAATATGGTGCAGATCTGCGCAGATCTGCGACCCTGGAAATTTTTAATAAATTTCACGATATCTCATGATATATCGATCAGAATTTAACAAAACCGGTACCATTCGAACCGTCTCGATGAGACGGATCGAATGGTACTAAATTCATCAATATTCGATTACTGGATCACGAGAAAATCACATTTAAGTGAATTTTCCAGCCACCTCACGAACTTATTAACCAGTGGTCCAAATTTAATGATTTTGGTACCATTCGATTCCTCTCGATGTGACGGTTCGAATGGTACCAAAAACGTTAAAATCAGATCACTGAGATCGCGAGATATTCGTAAAATACGTTTCGCAGCGCAGTTTTGCGCAGATCTGCGAATTTTTTTGTGCAGATCTGCGCAAAACTGCGCCGCGAAACGTATTTTACGAATATCTCGCGATCCAGTGATCTGATTTTAACATTTTTGATACCATTCGAACCGTCTCATCGAGAGGAATCGAATGGTACCAAAATCATTAAATTTAGACCACTGGTTAATAAGTTCGTGAGGTGGCTGGAAAATTCACTTAAATGTGATTTTCTCGTGATCCAGTAATCGAATTTTGATGAATTTAGTACCATTCGATCCGTCTCATCGAGACGGTTCGAATTGTACCGGTTTCGTTAAATTCTGATCGATAGATCATGAGATATCGTGAAATTTATTGAAAATTTCCAGGGTCGCAGATCTGCGCAGATCTGCACCATATTTAGTTTCCCGATGTTATTTTTCATAAGAGGTTTAGAGAGCTTAATAAATAATCTTAAGTAACCAGATAATCTTATCTGACATTTAATGTTATGCGTCAAATTAAAAGTTATATAGATCAAAATTTACTTCGGAGTATCATTAGAATAAGTAATTTTGTAAGAACTACTTACAACTTATCCTTTACTTAATATATATTGCGTAATATTAAGTAAGAATAGATAATAATTTTGCCCATCTCCAGGGTAGGCATTAGTTTTTTAATTGATGCACAGCATTAAGTATTAGGTCAGGTCGGTCATTTGAACTGGATCTGACATAATCTATTCGGAGTTCCAATTACATTATTAACAAATTAAAAATCACTATTATTAATTTCGGCACATTTACGAAAGTAACTAACTACCCAATGTTAATTGTCTAATATAATACGTAATCATAATATCAATAGTTTATTACATGTGACCTGGGTCATTTTTCAATTGGTGGCAATGAAATGGCTCATGTCAATTAGTAATTAACATAATTAACAGTTTAAAAATAACAAGGTTTAATTTAATAGCGTGTACTTTTACTAGGTTTTGGAGCTAAATCAACATTAACATTAATCAATAGTTACAAATAATAGTTAAAGAAAAGTTGGTCTATTCAAAATTAAGAACTAGGTATGCAAGTTTCAAGTTGACAAAGCTTAGATAATATATACTAATAAAGTCTGTCATTGTATTACCAAGGTAGTACAATTTAGTGTCAGCGTACAAATTCTATTTATGTTTATGGTCATTTACATATATTTTTAGTTTCCCAAAGCTTGTGCCACTTCACAGAAGTTTATTTCACAGACACCTTGTTTCACAGACAATCAGTTTATAGGCAAGTTTATTTAACGAATTAATTTACAGACAGTTCATTTTATAGACAGTTCATTTTATCGACAGTTCATTTTATAGACAATCTTAATAGCAAATAACTTCTGAATCAGAGTTAAAGACTGTCTACAAAATGAAATACCTATAAAATGATCTGTCTATGAAATGAACTGTCTGTAAACTAATTGTCTTTAAATAAACATGTCTATGAATTGATTGTCTGTGAAACAAGGTGTCTGTGAAATAAACTTCTATGAAGTGATACCGTAACCCTCTTGACATCGTAATCTCATTTATTTGCTCTTTCTTTGTTTATCATTTTTTTATTCATTAAAGATGTATAATGTCAAACGAATTAAGGATTTGCTCTTTCATAATCAAAATTTTATACGTGGTTTTATATTTGGATTTATTATTTTAGAAGGATCATTATTTACTTGGCTAATTATTACACTTAATAATAGTCCTAAGTTTGACTATTATCGACAGGAAATAGTGTTATTTCTTTGGATATCATTTCTTTTCCTATTTTTTGCATTATAACCGCTCACGTAATTGTAAGCTTTATTTATATATATATATTATATAATTGAATTGAATTAAGTCTTCATCAGATATTTAATATTCATTGCAAATTTAGACGGTTTTCCGAAGCAAAGCCCACATTATTACTTTCTGGCTAACAGCTATTCTCATTAGAGGAACTATTTATGGAACGTTGACTATACTAAATATGAAAGGATCACTAACAAATAGTTATTCTGTCATCACTATTTTACCATATACGTATATCATATGCATTGATTTTTCTGTTTTTGTAATTTTTCATATCTATATATCATATACATCATGGTAAACTTTAAGTTTCAATTGTTTATATTAAAAGATATATTTAATCATTGATCACTGATATTAAATTATCTATATTACTTTTATTATAAAGTATTAGCAATGATTTATGCGCAGAAAAGTTTAAAAGTAAGTTAAATTTTTCACGGTTTAATTATAGTTATTTTACACTAAATAATAAATCTTTTAATTACAGCCATAATTATTTGGTATAAAAGATTAATTTCTTGTGTCTATGTTATTTCATATATGACTGTTTTGGTTCTTATTGGATATTTTAAAATTTGGGGTTTGTCGGATTACCCCCTATTTACTGATGCAGTATATTTTGGATTTATTCCGCTACACATCTCTATTATTTTTGTAATTCTTAAAGGAGTAAGTCATATATCAATATATATTTTTGATAAATGTTAATTATAATTATTAACAAAAAAATTTTTTTCAAAGGTGCGATCAGAATCAAAAATATTTATGTACATTTATTATTTAATTAGTGTAATACAATTAGTATATTACATACAAGCATTTTATGAGACGTATTCAGATTTTAAATTCCTAAACGATAATAATAAAAATACACTCTTTGGAATGATAGTGATTGTTTATAATATTTATATGTTTCTAATATGTATGTATACTAAGTTGTAATTTTATTTCATTGCTTCTGTTATAATGTTTATATTACTTAATGTTTAATTATAATCCTGTAGTATTTGGCTTAACTTGCAATGCATTGTTTATGATGTTTTGTTCCTATAAATGCAAAAAAAACTTCGGTAAAGGTTTAAAAGATTATAGTAAGTTTTAATTTTAATATTTTTAATTTCAATCCTTATCTAAATCTTTCAATTTAGTGAAATTTTCATCTAATTATTATTATTATTGTTATTGTTATTAGTTATGTGTTCTAATTTTTCTCGTGAAGATTATGAATATAAAGATGACATTGATGAAAGCTTTTATGCAATTAATAATATTAACTGATATGTTTATCTATCAAATTTGGCCTTTATTTTTTTACATGTTAATAGATTAAAGATAATCTATGCTTTACTATTCAAAATTTCGCTCTTATTTGTTATAAAATAGCATATTATATATATATATTTATATGTATTTGCCATAATTCTATTTCGGCTCTTCATAAGATCTGCTTTTTAGATAAGATATGGGATATATTAGGCCAAATAAAACCTTGAGACCTTCTTTATCATTTCTTACAAACTTGTATAAAAAAACAAGCTTTCAATTTTTTACGATAACATGTTTTACTAAAGTACATAAAAGTACTTCGTCTCTAAAATAAATGCACAGTTCTAAAATCGGTCTTTAATCTTAACTAATGCTAGGCAAACCGAATAAATACTGGATGTTAAAATTCAAATACTTGCACCGAATAAGTTTTTTTTTATTAATCTAACCTTATTTCTTAACCTCGTAAAAGATTTTTTCATGAATTTCTGGTTTTAATAGTGGTAATATTTTTAAAATTGCCTGAGAATTCTTGAGATATTGACTCTCAAATATGGCAAGAATTATTTTAAATTTTTAAGTTCGATATATTCGAAAGCCAATATCTCGAGAACTACCAAGCAGATGACACCATTAGGAACAGAAAATTGTGAAAAATAACTTTATTAAGAAATAAGATTGGCTTAATAAAACTTATTTACTGTAGAGAAAGTATTTGAATTTAATAACAAATCTTTATTTGATTTTGCTTAGCACTAATCTCAACCAAATTCCTAAATCGAAAAAATTTTATAATAAATAAAAATTTTAGAACATATAACGTTAAAAACTATAGATATCTTTTATAATAGAAAATAATATTTATAATAAACATGATGAATAATAAGATAGATCTAATTATATTTTAATTGCTAAATATATGTTATTACAATAACTAAATATATTATTGTATTATCTTTTTTCTTAGAATCATCATTGTGGAATTCCATCTTTCATCAAAGTATCATTCTCATTTACATTTACAACGATATCATCTCGTAATAAATTATCACCTCCCAAGGCATTGTTTTTATCCTGGTATCTAACACATCTTGTACGTATTTCTTTTAATGTTACTAAAGAACTATCATCCAAGAAAAATTCTCTTAACAATGTTTCTAATGTCGCAATTCTATTTTCTACAGTGGCATTTGGAGGCAATTTGGATGGATTTTCAACCAAAGGAATTCCAGCTTTAGAAACATATCGTTTCATTAATCGACGTATATAATTTTCACGAAGATTCCAACAGCATGCATATTTTTGCACGATACCCCTATAAATAGATAATATTTGAATGATGTCAATAATGAAAAATTTTATGTTGATTGCCGAAATGCTAATTAACTTTTTATCTTACCAAGGGGTGAGTAGAGTTAATACCTCTATCCGGATTAATATATCCGGATATATACTATGTCATGTGATATAACGTGACATAATGTTTTTATATCCGGATATAAATATATCCGGATTTAAATTTATATCCGGATTTATACTATGATAAAACCGGATTAATCCGGATATAAAAAATATATCCGGATTGAGGTATTAACTCTAGGGGTGAGTTTTGCAGATCCAAAAAGTAAAATGTATATTCCAATAAGTGCTCCATAAAGACCACCAGTACCTGAAACAATAGAACTAACTATAACAAAAAGATTTATTTTTCATTAAAAAATTAATTCATTAGAAAATTTTCAAATAATTAGTTGTATACTTACTACTATAGTGAGAAATATAATCCTCATAATATGTAATATTGTCTTTTGGCTGCAATACCAAAGTAGTATATGAGGAATTTGAAGTTTGTTGAAGTTCTTTTGTTTCAGTATCAATAAATGCTTCCACTAAATCAGGTTCGAATCCAAACGTTTTAGCTAACAGAGAACTATGTTTTCTCCTTATAGTAGTAGAAAATTTGAATATAATCAACTGTCCCTTGTTAAATGGGTTCATATTAAATCTCAAACGTGGAGGAATTTTAGTATTCATTTCCGGAAAAGCAAAATTAAATCTTACAGCCAAATGATCAGTAGACGACGATACATTTAAAGTAATATTTAATATAATAGCCTTATAAGAATTATTTAACATACGTATATTACATAATGAATCATCGCATTGTAACTTTTCCTCATAAAACTTTATCCTCTCGGAAAAATTAAACGGTGAAAAAGCCCAACAACCGTTACTAGTGTAATTAATATTATCATTGCATGATTCCGTCAAATTATCAACAGGTGCATTACATGTAATATTAGAAATCTTAAGTTCTGAATCGTATGAAATAGGAAATTCACTCGGATCATATGGATTATTAATATTATAATATTCATTCTCATTATCAATGTTTAAATCCTTGTTCAAGTCTTTAAAAGACGTCTATTAGTTAGAATTCTTTTTTCAAGAAAAAAAATTGGTTTCTAAAATAATACCTGTGGGGCATATTGAAAAATCTAAAAGTTATATATTATTAATCATGCATGCATCTAATATTCATATAGAAAATACTCTGAATAATTATATTGTTTATAATACCTGGAAATATTAGAGATGGTGGATTGCTAGCAGAAATAGACAAATCCGAATAATTAAAATCATATCGTACTCTTTGAAGATAATGGATAAAATATGATAAAACGGCAATAAAAAGTAATATTATCAGAATTAGTCTGAATGCTCTGAAACAGAACGGTTCAACAGAATGAGTTGATCTAAATAATTTAAAATCATTTAAAATAATCATCTTGCAATCTCAAAAAAATTCTGCTCTATATTAGCCAAAAATTTAGAGCGTATTACTCAGTATTTCAAATTCATCTTTGTATATTTATAATAAGAAATTGTATAACCAAAATAAAGATTTTTACTTTCATGGTTGTATTTTGTAACCTTTGCGTTAGAAATTAGTGACTCAGTCGGTCTAATTTAATTGCTATATTACTGTACGTATTGTTCCACCCATTCTCTACCTCCTGTTGTATCACATGTTTTCATCTTCATTTAATAAATAGAAGAGTCCATCATTCATAATTCTGTCAATTTGTTATTAGTCTGGTCAAATTACCTACAAATTTTGAAGTCCTAACAATTTATTGTTACCCGTCAATAGCGACGAATTTCCAATTGTTAGTAAAGAATTATTAATTTTTAGGTATTAAATATGCCAATTTAAGTACATAGTATAATATCATCTCTATCCACTAATCTCTGCAATTCAGGTTATGTATTTACCTTTTATAAATCATTTAATTCGGTGTCTCAATCAAAAAAGTTGTTAAGTGATATTATAATACCTCATCTCCGAATTTTGTGAGATTACATAGTATTTCGCACGAGAAATATGTTCAATTAAGTGATCACTTTATGATCATAAAGTTTTTTTCTTAATAATAAAAATAAAAAATATGTCCTTTTATATAAATTAAAAGATAAAAAAGGATAATAAACTTGAGGTATAAAAAAGTCACATGCTTTTTCACGCAATAAATATAAAGGCAGAAGGTATTAAAAAGCCTTATGCTTTTCACAATAAATTTAATATTCTACGTAAAATAGATTGACTCGAGCGAATATGTAAAATTGATCTATTTTATCTTGCATGAGATACATAATGCAATAACTTGACGTTCGAAATATTTATAAAACCACTGACTTCCAAATCACAACTTTACACTAATAGACGTCTCAATATTTAAACTTTTACATAATACATGATATAGATTAACACATAGAATATTTTATTGCTAATGCCAAGTATATATTTTATAATAAGCTATATATCGTATATATTACAGTATTACCGAATTAAAGCAACTTCCGACTTAGATCCAAAATTACTGAATTAGGAGGTTGTTAATAAATTAGACCAGAATACAGTACGCGTAGAAGCAATTTCTTAACTTTAATCCGATACTTTTATCCAAAAACATACGATATATTTAAATTCATAAAAATTTTGCATCTCTTATTTATAATTACCGTATTATCACTACCTGTGCGTTATTTAGAGTACGTGCATGAACGTTATTTTTAGGCAAATATAAAAATCAAATAACGCCCATGTGCGTTATATAGGTAAATTTTAAGTATGATAGTTCAAGTATTTAAACCAGTTTTTAGCAATGAATCATCCAACTGGCTTTAGGACGTTCTCAAGCACATACCTCAATGAATTCAATAAAAATCTGATTGGCTAGTTTGATTAAACAGACCAATCAGATCGCCCTTAGTGCCAATTTCAAAACTTTGCCTAAACTATGAGACAAATTTTGTGCAGTTAAGTAATTACAATCTGCCTATGATATTTCTCAAATTTCAGCATGTATTTTTTTTCGGAATTATAATTATCCGTCTTTCAGAATTAAAAATACGTACGTATTTGGAATTTAATAATTCCATTTTAACCGTTTAATTCAGGCGCACTAATATCATTCATGATGATTTTGGCCAATGATCAATCAACATAATTCAGGCCAGGAGCCTGAAACAACTTTACGCTTTTAGAATATGATATTTTTGTGAAACTCGTTTTTGCTAAATTTATTCTAGAAAAATGATGAGATCTACGAGTGAGAAAAAATGTTTATAAATAGGATCATTATTCTGTAGATGAAAAAAGCAGTACAAGTATGATAAGTAGAAAATATTTATACAACGTAACCACTTTTGTAACACCATATCTTTCCTCTTTTTCAAAAAGTTACGTTAAGGATGTTAGTGTTAAGAGTATATTTAATAAGTCGTGCAAAAGGACACGTTGCACAAATGTTAATGCCAAGAAAGTAGCGATAAGATCTAGATTTGTAATAGCCAATCATATCTCCAATGGGTATATAATTGGCACCCAAAAAAAATTTTTCTCATCAGTCTCGAATAAGATGTCTATTGCTTCATCCTGTGGATCGCTTCCTCCTGTAAAAAGTGATTATGTGCCAAAGGGCATCACTACAAAAATTTCTGATTTAGATGTCTATTGTGCAATTCCTGACACATTCGCTGAAGCTCAAACTAAAAATGCGGTTATCGTCTGTTACGATATATTTGGTTTTCATGAAAACGTAAAACAAGTTTGTGATATATTAGCATCTCAAGGTTAGTAATAAAATTACATAAATTTGTTTTCTACAATCGCTGTTGTTTGCAAAAAAAAAATGCATGATTTTTCAACCCGATTTCTAATAGGATTCCTCGTTGTATTACCCGATTATCTTCGAGGGGATTATTGGACTACTGAAAGATTTGCGAGTGAAGGGTAGGCTTCAAAATGAAAGAAAAGCATTCATTTTTTATTTAAATAATTTTTAACCATTTCTTATATCCTTTTACCAAATTATTTCGACTAAAGAAATCAGTTACGTGATTGGCTAGAAAAAAATGCTCCTCCTGAAAAAGTTCTTCAACTCACTACTCCAGTTGTAGAGCATATACGCAAAGAACATAAAGTTCAGAATATTGGATATATAGGATTCTGTTGGGGTGGCATGATTGCTTCTAAACACTGTAAAGATCCTGCATTCGACGCTTGTATATTAATTCATCCAGGATTTTTGAAAATTGATGACTTTAAGGAGAGTCAATGTCCTATTGCGTTTATACCTTCTAAAGATGAAGCTGATCTTGTAAGTTTCTTATGATTGTTTACTAAAGTTTAAACTGTATTTTATATATATATATACATATATATTTTTTTTTTTTTAAAAAAAAAAAAAAATTAAATAGGAAAGCCAATTTGTTAAAGATCCAGTTCTTACCAGCAAACCATATGCTAGCAAAATCGTTCATCGTAGATTTGATAATCTTCACCATGGTTTTGCAGGAGCTAGGGGTAATTTTAAAGAGCCGGCTAATGTTGAAGCTGTAAACGAAGTTATTACAATTTGTGTTAAGTTCCTTAACGAGAATTTGGGTGTGAAATATTAAATTTTGATTTGTGATTTGTGCGATACATTTAATTGTTTTAAAGTATATATTCAACAAGAGTTTTATATGATGTATAAATTATTTTTTTTGAATTGTTTATTATTATCTAACGTTATATGCGAATAAAGCTATATTACTTATATTGCTGCAATGTTCATTTCTAGTGAAAAACACTTCCCTAAAAATAATGATAATAATAATTGTAATAATAATAAGAGTTAATAAATTTGTAACCGCGGTTTGTAACCGCATCCAATAAAGCCAATCAAATTTTAAGATCAGGTGTAACGTGAAATCAAAACAAAAATTGTTTTTTTA
>CAJVPY010005236.1:0-11674 GCA_910591965.1 Dentiscutata erythropus
TTAATTTTATTTAAAAATTTGTAAATACTTTTCAATTTTCCAGGCAAATTTGCCTGGAATACAGTTTAAGGGATAATGTGAATAAACCTACTGGGGATATAAATTTCTTATTTCGAATGTATCAATTTATCATATATATTCGCTAAAAATTGATAGTAGCAAAAGTTAATTAATTTAAATACCTTTAATTATATTTAGCAAACGCAAGACTCCAAAAGCCTGAGTATCTTATTTTCTTAAAACTTGAAAACCTAGTTAAATTGATCTTTAATTAAATTTCCAATTAAAAAACTTTAAAATATACGAGTACACTAAAGAAAAACCAGTCTTTAGGCTTAAAGTTTGCAACTTAATGGCAGCTAGCTCTGAAATATTTGATGTTTAATGAATCATATTGTACAGTTATATTTTGCTAGTTAAATTTTTAGCAGTTATAGCATTAAGTTATAAACTTAAAAGTCTAAATCCTGGTTTTTCTTTGGTGACACTCAAATTATAATTAATTAACATACTTGGTTCAAAAAGCAGCAACAATAAGTAGTTAGGCTTAAAAAACTATATATATACCTTGCCACGTGGAATAATCTGGAAAAAATCTAGAACAATTCGATGGGCGATCATCACCAAATAAGGTGTGATCTGCAATAACCAAATATGGTATATTCCCAGACTGAATTAACTTTGGCGACTTTAAATTTTTATAACATTTCCTCTTCTAAAGTTATTTTATTTATTAGCGACAATGCCGTGTATATGAAAAAAGTCTATTCGGATATATTGGTTCATTTAATGCCTCAACTTCGTCATAATTGTTGCTTTGCTCATATTTTAAGCTTAGTTGGAGATTGTTGGGTATACTTTGATAACTTTAAACTTCTTGTATGTGTAATCTCTAGTATTAAAGAAGCTTTTTCCTATTCTTCTACTCGTAAAATAAGATGGTTGAATTTTCTTTCTTCAAATATTATTACATTAGAAGGTTCCAATCTTAGTTTACAATTACCTCTGTTATTTGTAAAAACTCATTAGAATAGCTAGTTTAATTTTGTTATCTGGATGAAGTCATACTTTTTATATTTAGTTCAGTTTTTTATTATGGAAAATACACTTAGTGATCCTCTAAAATTAGTTAAAGAATTAGCAGAAATTTTTTCAAATCATGAAAATATTCCAGTGATCAAATTAATCATTGAATTTATTACTTTAAATGCACCACGATAAGTATGTATAATATACCGTATATATTAAATAATATAATTACTAATAAATTATATATTTATTAGTTTAATTCAAGACTTGGAATTCTTTAAAATACGTAATAGGCCCATAGCATCTTATGTTTTTCATGAATTAGTCAAACCCATGCCATGCTTGTAGCAGGAATTGAAAATCCTCTGTTTAATACTTTTATATACAACAAAATTCAAGAAAAAAATTTTAATTTTATATTTTTCAAGTTAATTTTTTCACAATCTTTCCAACTATCATTTGACAAGCTTACAAAACATGCTGATAATTATTCTGCATTATTACTTTTTAAAGCAATATGATGTTTTGATCCAAAGTTTATTTGTTATTCAACATCATGGCAAGATATTAATCTTTATACTATTATAAAAAATTTTAAAGTTTTAAGTGATGATTTATTAAATGAATAGAATATTTATTGTAGATTAGATGAGGAATTAGATGAAAATTTAAACTTGAATCGATATTGGAAAGAAAAATTCAATGATTTACCTTCACTTTCAAAAATAGCTTTATTTTATACCTGGTTACCTGTCTTTGGCGTTGATGTTGAATGTAGTTTTAGCAATTATAAAAATATTTTGAGTGATAAGCAACATAATCTTTCACAAAATTCTTTATCAATGCTAAATTTACTTTATTTTAATAGGGCTATTTAAATTTTTGTTACATATATATTTTTTACAACGATAATAATTTAGTATAAGTTTTTTTTTATAATGATAATGATAATTTTTGGGGTTTTTTTTTCTAATGCTAGATTTTTTTTTTGTCAATTTTAAAAATTCGTAATTATCATGTCATATCAAATTTACAACAATAAAAATATGCATGAGGTTACTTACATAATAATTGCACAATTTTAATTTATCACTTCACACCGTAATGCATTTCAAATCGCATAATCTGGTGTCTCTAATATTAGATAGTAATTGGGTGAAAATATAGGTGTGATTATAAAGAGGTTTTTATATGATGTGATTATATAGGAGGTGATTATAAAGAGGTATGACTGTAATTTCAAAGTTGCATTTTTCACAATTCGTATTTACACTTTGACGCGATATTTAGTTGAAGCTCCGATCAAATAACCAAATTGGCTCGGAAATCACGGGACCGACACTTTTTTGCGGCACGACTAAGCTACTCGCTATGATTATCGATTATATTTTAATTTTGTTTGGCGGCAAATTCTGATTGGCTAAAGGGCAATAGAATATAAAGTAACTTATGTTAAATGGCCTTCTAAGTCATTTGGGTCTCGAAATGACCCAATGACTAGGTCATTTGTCATTTGGGTCATTTCAGGTCATTTACTATCACTGGTGCAAGTAAAGAAAGTCAAACCTACGACCCAGAATAACCCCACTCACCAAATATAGCCGATCGTAAGTTACACGGCGCCTTGGATTGTGGAGCGACTGACTCGCCGTTTTAGGGTGTCAATATAAATCAATTATTCGGAAAACTATATTTTACGGTACTTTTCAAGTTTTATAGTACTAATGACAAAGCATTACAAATACTGAAATATCATTCATAGCTTTAATGAAGTATCAACGTTCATTATGCGAAAGAATCAAAAAAATAGAGTTCTTAAAGAACGAAAGAAAATTTATTTTAGATTTGACTTATAGTCGTAAAAAATATAACGTTAATACTACATTTATATGAATAAGGGTTTGATCTTTATTGGTATATGATCCGGACTTAAACGAGTCGTGCATACATAGTCTGAATAAAAAATATTTGCTATCCCTAAAGGTGAATTCGTCCCTTGATATTCACAGCACTACATTTTCATTTGTGAATGTGCTATCAGATTATTAAAGTGACAAAATATGGGCTTTTGCCTTGAAAATTGCGTTATGTGACATGGTAAATAATATGTCCCATAACATGGTTTTCATGGCAAAAGACCCCATATATATCGATATCAATTTCGCGTCGAATTAATGCAGTGCCAAAATACCGTTATCTTAAAGGTCACGTGATATGTGTACCGCAAAAGTTTCATTTTTATTTTTAGATCTGACGGTTATTTTTTATTAATGTGGCGTTCTTGATGCATCATACTCATATAAAAATTTTTTCAAGACTTGAGCAAAGATATCTCGATGACCGCCCAACTAAATTCAATAAAAAAAAATAAAAAAAATAAAATTTATCGAATTTATTGGGTAGTTTCCGAGATATCTTCGCCCCAAAGTTTTATAAAAATTTTCCGCGGTTGAATTTTGATAGAACTTTGAGCGACAACCACCTAACCAAATTCGATGATTTTTTTTTATTTTGATCCTACAGAACTGCAGAATCAGAATAAAAAAAGACTCATTGTATTTAGTTGGGCGGTCATCGAGATATCTTTGCTCAAATCCTTAAAAAATGGTTAATTTTATGAGAGTATGTTGTATCAAGAACGCTATATCATTTAGGAAGTGTTGTTCTCATGCTCTCTTGAGAACATTAAATTGATAACATTCGTAGGATGCTCTCTATAAATTTTTTTTGAGAACATAAAGTTTGAAAACTAATGTTCTCTATCTAAATACTGTATATAAAATGGTATGCCTAAAATTTCGATGTAGAAAGTGAACGAACCTAACGAGCAGTGTAAAAAATTCGATGTGCGCATGTGCGGATCGCACATGAAATTTTCTTAGCCTGAATTTTTTACACCGATCCCGATTAAAATTAATCGCTAATTTTTGAAATAACCGCAGATCTATCAAAAATGAAACTTTTGCCCAAGAGCCCAACAAAATTTGCACTTTTCCCGTGATATACCGTACGCATGTGATTTATAATGTAATAGAATTAAAAGATTATGAGTGGCTGCAGATTTACTAGTACATATAATCTGCCAGAAAAAGAAGCAAAGGATATCAAGACCAATGGACCTGATTTCTTAGTTTTCAAATGTTAATTTACAACTTTACAGCTTATTTATATCGAATAATCGTCGTCGAAAAATTATATAAGTTGTTTCATTAAGTATTTGATAACATTCAGGAAAGTATTTTATTAAAATACAGTATCTCCTCCTTCATAAAACACTAAATATGTAAATAACATAGTCAAAACATATATATAATAGTTATTTAAAATATTAATACAAGTAAACTAATATAAAGCTAATATAAAGATGCTTAAATTTTTTGAACCGACCTGGCAATTGATTTCCTGGGAAGAAATGCCTTTCTACACCGTCCTCAGTGATAATAGCGATTCTAACGCATCCACCTGATGATCCATCTCGTGACATGGCTAGGGTGACAGCTGGTAAAATTATTTTTCGAGATTATTATTTAGAAAAGTTACAAATCATAACTAAAGATATTAATGACTTTGGTCAATTGACTTTTTTTATAATATGTGTCCAATTTTGACCAGCTGGTCTCATATTAAAGAGTCAATTAATTTTGTCCATTAACAACAACCTATAATAAACTAACCATTTTTCACATACTCTACGGCTTCATCTTGCGTCATATTCTTCTTAAAGTTAGCGTCACAGTAGCCATATATAAACGAAGATCCACTACCTGGGGTCATATTCGTAAAAAATATTATGATTAATAAAGGTGAAATCTTATAGGAAACTAGAATCACACCAAGTTATTACGCGTACCTCCAATAGTGAATGGCTGTCTATGTAATGAACCACCTATTGGAATACTATATATGGTACCACCATTGCGTTTATCCCATCCTGCAACAATAATTCCAGCTAGTAGATGATCCTTATTCTGGTAACACAATTCTTGGAATAAGGCGGCTGCAGTTTGTACCGATGGAGGTTCGTTATGCTGAACTCTAATTAGTAAATTGCGTTAATACTCATCATATTTATATATATAATTTCTAAAATGTTTTTTCATATACACAATACTTACGCATACATCTGTAAGTAATAACGAACGAGATCAGCAATAAATTGTGTATCCGCAGCACTTCCAGATCGACAACAGTATATTTTGTCATGAATTGGAGTTAACTTGTCAGTAACACGATTGGAAACATAAGAGCCTAGGGTGGTGCGACTATCGGCTCCAATGACCACACCACCTTGGAACTCAACGGCCATGGTGGTCGTCTAAAAAATAAACAAAATGATGCATGTGGATATATACGTTAATTCTCTTCACACTTTTAATAATGATTAAGCATGATCCCCAATAAAATGACTCGTTCTACATTTTTTAAAATTCTGACAAGTATAGAGAAAGTAGTTGCTTTATTGTCATAAATTAAAAGTACTAAGAGTGCTTGAGCTGTTACAAAATATTAAATCATACCAACCCCCAAGTTAACTTCGTTAGGCTTCAATGACATTATTTAAACTGTAAAAAGTTCTGAACGAAACTTTAGGTTTTTATATAACTGATATAAGTTGATCCGTGTAACATAGATCAAAATTTTCATTTTGATACAATTTAATGACTCAAAAGCACGATCAAAATGTTCAGAATATTCACGCTTTTTTGTTCACGACGCATTAGCGTTAAAAAAAAAAGATTTATGTCGGATAAAACTCACTCATCGGTCGTCGATACAACTGAACGCCTGAATAAATTACGTACTTTATTCGGCGATTATGACATAACAGCTTAGTACGGACCTCTTTATGTACTTATATATTTAGCAAAATTGTTGTTTGAACTTATTTCAACACGCAATTCTCTAGCATAATTCCTTCAGAAGATTCACACCAGGTACGAAATGTGCTTCTTTACTTAAAAAATCATTAATTGCTCTTTTCTTATGCAGGTTCCAATATGTTCACTAGCTTGCCTACATATTTAATTTTTTAATTTTACTTTAATATACATTATTAAATTTACAAATTCTAGAGTGAATATGTTGCAGCCTGTGACGCTCGAAGGTCTTTCATTTCTGGCTTCACGGGTTCTGCGGGTAATTCACGTTAACAACGCGTATATTTTATAAATTATTCAGGGTTCACCAAATGACATGCTGTAAACAATGTTTTTTTCTTAGGATTGGCTGTAGTGTCTAATGATGCAGCTGCACTTTTTACGGATGGTAGATATTTTCTTCAAGCGAGTAAACAATTGGATAATAACTGGAAATTGATGAAACAAGGTTTGCCGGATGTTCCTACCTGGCAGGAATATTTGGTGCAAGTGAATATTCATTGTTTACAATTGATTTTTTGTTCTACCGCACTGATTAAAAGACCCGGGTCCTGAAGCAAATGCCAAGTCAAAAAACTTATAAAATACGCGGGTATATTGTATGAGTATTGTACAGCAGAGGATTACTCTTGCAAACTGGGAAAATTTCAAGTGCATACACGTTCCTCATTTATGGCATGCACTTTAGGACTTAAAGAGGGATGCGTTTTCACCCGGGTATTACATGGAGGATATAGTAAATGGATCTTTTAATCAGTGCGGCACGGTAAATAAAAAATAAAAATAAAAATCATATACGCATATATTATTCGTATTTATAGAATCTTCAAAAAGGTTCGAAAATAGGAATTGATCCCACGCTAATTACCGCACGTAAGCTTATTTTGTTTATTTTAATAATAATATGTTAGTATTGCACAGACTTTTTATAACATATATATTCATGCTTTTAAAGCTGACGCTAGATCATTATCTGAATCTTTGGAAAAAGTTGGCTCTTGTTTGATACCCATTAGCCAAAATCTAGTTGATGTAGTGTGGGGAAATGAGAGACCTGCGCGTCCAACAAATCCTGTCATAGTATTAGAAGAATGTTATTCTGGTAACGATATTATTTATTAATTCGCTTATTAATATGATTGATACTTCAATTTAATAATCTGATTACATAAACTAGGACGTTCTCACATTGAAAAAATTGCAAATCTTCGTGGAGAATTCAAAGAAAATTTTTATGGTTTTATTGTATCAGGTCTTGACGAGATTGCATGTCAGTAAATTTTAATATTTTTCTATTATATTTATTAAGGTAACACACCTGCCTAAACATCCTTTGAATATATATACATAGGGCTCTTTAATCTTCGTGGCTCTGAAGTCAAATACAATCCCGTTTTCTTCTCCTATTCACTCATCACCAAAGATGAAGCTATTCTTTATATTGACGATCGTAAATTAACCAAGGAGGCTACAGATCATCTTGGACCTGATGTTAAATACCGACCTTACGATGCAATATTCGAAGATTTGCAGAAACATTCTGTCAAGTTGAAAAATGATAACCAGGTTGCAGCTCTATTCAACATATTTACAGTAACATTTCCTGCTATTTTCGTTTTTTTTTTCTTAATCATCAATTCCAATCTTTTTAAAGAAACTCCTTATAAGCACACGAACAAGCTGGGCTATAACTAGAGCGGCTGGTGAAGTATGTATCCTCTTGAAATATTTTTAAATCACCTTGTTACAATTATTTTAATCAAACTTATAATTAGAACAATGTTGAAGAAACTCGTTCACCTGTCACTGATGCCAAAGCAATCAAAAATGAAGCCGAATTGGAAGGCATGAGACAATGTCATTTAAGAGATGCTTGTGCATTAGTACGTATTTGTACACGTGTATATATTGCATGCACTGATGGTTTTAAGCTATATATTTGTACACATGTATGTACTGATGATTTTCGAACCTTTTTTTTATTCAATAATTTATATCTCCACACTAGATCAATTATTTTGCTTGGTTGGAAGAACAATTAGCAAATGGGAAAGTTATAACTGAAGTTGATGGATCTGATCAACTAGAAAAATTTAGAGCGTATGTATTCGTTCTAATTTCATGGTTGTTGGTCAATATTAGGATATTTACTGAATTAAAAATTTTAAACCTTATTTTTAGAGAACAGGCTAGTTTTATGGGTCTTTCCTTCGATACTATTTCCTCATCAGGCCCTAACGGGGCGATTATACATTACAAACCGGAACCAGAAACCTGTGCAGTCATTAATCCAAATCTTTTATACTTGTGCGATTCTGGTGGTCAATATAAGTAAGTCATTTATCTCCTTATAACTATTTGCTTTCATAATTATTTATTATTCTTTTGATTATCAGAGATGGAACCACTGATGTGACACGTACCATTCATTTTGGGACACCAACTGAACAAGAAAAACGCGCATTTACTCGTGTTCTTCAAGGACACATTGCTATTGATAGAGCTATCTTCCCTAAGGGAACTACGGGTGATTGTTTATATTTTGTTACCTATTTATAATAATCATTACAATAATCATTATTAATGAAAATTTGATTTTTCTTAAAATTCGTTTACTATAGGATATTTATTAGATGTGCTTGCAAGGACTTCTCTATGGAGGGATGGACTAGATTTTCGTCACGGAACAGGCCATGGTGTAGGATGCTTTTTGAATGTTCACGAGGGTAAGCCTTGATTTCACTAATGATAAATTTTAATTGAAATAATATTCATAATTTATACGCGTTCATTTAGGTCCACATGGTATTGGTACTCGGATTGTATTCAATGACACACCACTTCAAGCAGGCATGACAGTCACTAATGAACCAGGTTATTATGAAGATGAAAAGTTCGGTATTCGTATTGAGACAGTCTTACTCGTCCGCGAAGTTGAGACACCAAATAATTTCGGTGATCGAGGCTATCTTGGATTTGAACATATAACACTTGTTCCTATTCAAACAAGTCTCGTGGATGTATCCCTCTTGAGTCCGATCGAGCATAAATGGCTCAATGATTTTAATGCTGAATGTCTAAAAAAAATAGGACCTTTAATGAAACCAGGCAGTCCAGGACTTCGTTGGTTGGAGCGAGAATCTGCTCAGCTAAAATAATACTTGTCTATAGTATTACATTATCATTAATTATTAGATCAAGTCAAATAATTTGGTACTTGTTCATCTTTTATGATGGTTTAATGGCTCTTGCTTTGTATCGTTGTTTATATTTTAAATTAACTAGCGAACTTCAAACATAAATGTGCTAATTAAATTTATATCACTGTTTTTTGAAGTCAATTTTGCAATTAGTTGACAACTAAGTTGGCAACTAATCGATCATGTGTTCACATGACTAAAATAATCGTTTAGCAGCATGGTTAAAAATCTGTGACAAATAATGCGTATGACATTAACAGATGATTCATGTGATATTTACGAGACGCTACTAACTTTATTTTTTGAAAACAAGATCAAAGTTTGAAATAATTATAATTGGCAAACTTTTTAAACCTTCACTAAATCAATATTTTTCACTTGGTTATAATTTATATAATTTATTAAAAATTCATATTCTACAAAACAAAAAAATCGCTTAATTTTTCTAATAGAGTTCTAAAAACTACATTACTATCGACAGCGAAAATATAGTAGTCTTATTACCACCTAATCCGATTGTAAAATTCAAAAAAAACCGATTTTTTTTTCATCCGTCAGGAACAGTACCAACGACACATCAGGAGCAACACTTTTGCCTTAAAACCATTCAAACGCTTTCTTATTATCTTTAAAACACTAATACCATTTCAGTAAAGATTTAAAATCTACGATCAGATTCAAATAGCATTTGGATGCATTCTCTTATCTTCGAAAACACCTATATCACTTTGACAATAATTTTGAAAATTTTATAATTTGTAATATAAGCTAAGTTCTTTCTATTAGACGTTGCATAGCTTTAGATAAAAAAAAAATTCTGATGTCAAATATACCGTATTTTCGCAAAAAAATTTTTTTTCGAAAAAGGAAATAATCTACTAAATACATGTATATAATAGTATTTTAAAAAATTAACCAATCAATGGATTTTTAACCATGCTAAATTGTATAGCTGATATTGCTATAGAAACTTAAATTGGAACATAAATTTTATACTGTATAGAATAATAAATTAAATTTTGGACCTATCAGACTAATGCAAATTAAACGATTCGAAAGGTTTTGTATATAAGACAAGCTTGATTTATGAAAATTAAAAATAAATTATAAATAAACTATATATGTATAACCGGCTTCCTGATATATCTATTTACAATTGCGATTATATTATGTAATAAGTAGCTGTTTAGTTGATTATATGAGTAATGGCTGGTTTAAACTTTTTTTAATCGATTAGTTGGAAAGTTGACTTTTCAACTAACGATTTGAAACACTACTTAGCATCTTTTTTCCACTCAGAAATTTCTACTGACTGCACAAACTTTAGATTTAAATTTATTCAGCATTAATTATTTACAGAAAATTACTATTATTAACGCGCCCGTTTTCATCAGCGCTTCAAGAGCTTTAAATTGAATGGTAGCCTTTATCAGGTTTTGTATTCCACTAGTAGCATAATAAATTAAGCCCTGTTGTTCTCTATCACAATGAACGCCTTCGCAGAGAAAAGCCTGGTACTGTAATAGTGTGATAAAATATTAACCCTATTGTGACATATCACTACGAACATCTTCACAGAAAACTGTTACTGTAACGTATGCAAGTTATATTTTTGCTGTGAATGTCTTGAGGGTTAACCGAAAAAAAATCTTTGGGATAATACAGTAATATATATCATTATGCTTAATTTCATCACATTCTCAAGCTTTAACCAATATGATAGTCAAATATTACTTAACTTTGGTATCTTTAAGAGACTTAAATTTTTCGAAACGTAGTTTTGAGCTTTAAATTGAACGGCAGCCTTTATTAACTATTTAAAATTTTAAATTAGTTCATAGTTTAATAATTTCAAAATTCAAATTGAAAAAAAGTTAAAGATAAGTTTTTCAGGTTTTGTATTCACTAGTAGCATAATAAATTAAGTTCTGTTGTTCTCTATCACAATGAACGCCTTCGCAGGGAAAAGCCTAGTACTGTAACAGTGTAATAAAATATTAACCCTATTGTGACATATCACTACGAACATCTTCACAGGAAAACTGTTACTGTAACGTATGCAAGTTATATTTTTGCTGTGAATGTCTGGAGGGTGAAACGAAAAAAATAAATTAAGCCCTGTTGTTCTCTATCACAAAGAACGCCTTCGCAGAGAAAAGCCTGGTACTGTAACAGTGTGATGAAATATTAACCCTATTGCGACATATCACTACGCACATCTTCACAGAAAAACTGTTACTGTAACGTATGCAAGTTATATTTTTGCTGTGAATGTCTTGAGGGTTAACCGAAAAAAATCTTTGGGCTAATATCATTATGCTTACTTTCATCACATTCTCATTAACTTTAACCAATATAATAGTCAGATATTACTTAACTTTGGTGTCTTTCAAGAGACTTTAATTTTTCGAAACGTAGTTTTAAGTATCATTTTTTATTGTTTACATGATACTGGGGCGGGTTCTCTTATGTCAAGAAAATCCCGAGCTGCAGATCACTGTAGATCCTTTCCGATCTGATTCCGGAGCCCAAATATTCACCAATCAGAATCAATTAAATTGAAAATCC
>CAJVPY010005237.1:0-11674 GCA_910591965.1 Dentiscutata erythropus
GTTTTTACTATAATATATAAAATTCAATATATATATTAGTATACGAATATATAATAAACATAAATCAATTAAATTAATCTTTTTTAGATTCTCAATTTTCTTTATCATTATTATATTAGTATGTTGATTAAATGTATCCTTTTCATTATCCATTTTTTGATTAAATATTTCTTGATTCAAAGTATCTTGCTCAGATTTATTATCAGGTTCTTGTCAATTAGATATATTATCTATTTTTTTAATTTAATATCGATATATAATTTACTAATACAATAAATATAAACATGATAAAAATAACAGTAAATATTACCAATATCAATATTCTCAGAAATAAATTCTCTAGTACATTTCTTTGGTCACTTTTATATATTATAAGCCAGTTGTTTAGGCTTATATTTAAAATAATTAACTTAAATTGATACATACAATATGTTTTAATAACAATATACAGTATATTTAAAAACAATAATATCTTTTGAATTTATTATTTGTCTAAGCATTTTATAAAAAACCCAATCATTAGTCAAATTTAAAAACTCTGGATATTCATTAGTGGCTTTTCTAAACCATGCTTTTTGAATTTCTTTTGGAATATATTTAATATTACTTTTTTTTTAAATAAGCACTATTTTGTCGCAAGTTACAAAGATATTTCTATTAAAAAAATAGTATTATTATAAAGTTATTACTAAAAACTGATTATATTTATAAAAATTATCTTGCATTCTTTAACTAGTGCAGGATCTATATTCAAAGTTTTGGCAATCAGAATATTTGTATACCATTTGCCAGTAACTGAATTAGTTATTAGTTTTTGTATTTTTTCTCTTTCTTTAATTTTAATTAATTGAGCTTTACAGATATACCATTTCACTTTGGAAGTGCTATCCAAATCAACAGGTGGTGTATCAAGTTTACTAATATTATTGAAAAAAAAAGTTTCAGTTTTGTTAGACATTTTAAATATTTGAAAATAAATTTAAAAATAAATTTAAAAAAAATTCTGCTTAACGATATAAACAAGCTTAAATATGTAAACAATGATTAATTATAACTACGTAATTGTCAATTAATATTATATTTATAAAGCGATTGTAATTGTGATTGTGATTTTGATTAAGATTGAAATTGGGATTTTTAAAGCTAGCCAATTTATTATAAATCTGAGTTTGTATTAGCCAAATACAAACTCAACTTTAGCAATCTTTGCTATCATTATAATATAATAATTAGGCAGAGAAAATTTATTTGTTATAATAAATATTTATTATAGCATTATATGATAAATAATATAAAACAAAACAAAACGAACTCTCTCCACTGATCATTTGCACCAAATTACGACAAAAGAAAAATTAGCCATAAAATATTTTTAGACATAAGAAACAATATAAAGTAGTCTAAGTAAAAAGAAAAGGCATCTGAAAATACATATACTTTGTTAGAACCACAACAAAGTTTTCAGTACAAGCATTAGAACTTTCTTTAGTTGAAAATATATTTTTTATAAAAAAACCACTTTTAAAAATTTTTTTTTGTTTTTTTGGGGATACCTAGACCCTGAATTGCAGATTACTGTAAGACGCGTAATCAAACAAACAAACAAAATACGTACAAACAAATAAACACTTCATTACATGTTCACTCATAGCAAAACAAACGTGCATTCTAGAAATTTCGAAAAGACAATCAAACAACATACTAATAGCACAGATATAACAGACAATAATGTATACATGGATCTAATGCTAATTAAAGATTTTGCTTCAGCATCGCAAAATAAACAAAAAGAAGTACTTGCAGAGCAAAATAAATTTACATTAAATGTAGGTCAAAACTTAGCAAGATATCTTGGATATCATAACCCAGAATTTATAACAACAATCCGCAGTGCAATTGAAATGCACAAATGGGCTTTGTACAAAGCTGATCAAGATAAAAAATTATCAATCAAGGAACAGGTGCTTATTGGTAAAGTAACTGAGATTACAACAGTATGAAGAAAGAAAAAATTAAACTAAGTAAAGAGAAAAGGCTAGAAATAATATGCACCTCAACAAAAATGGAGCTTGATACAAAAAAAGAAGAACCAAGTATCCGAGAAGAAACCTTAAAAAAAAAACGTAAACCAACAGATAATACGAAAGATTTAACTGCTAGGAAAAAAGAAGAAGCAGTAATATTAAGATTAGTAGAAATGAATCTTAACAAGAGTGAAATTGAAATATTAAAAAAGATAACACAGAAGGTGCGAAAACTAAAGCAGCATTAGTCTATACTGAGTTCAGACAAGAAGACTATTCAATACAAGAAGTGAAAGAATGGATAGGTGCAGTTAAGAAAAGAGAAGAACTAAATGAAAGAGAAGATAAAAATAGAGAAGATGTTACACTAAAGAGAAGTGAAGATATATATAAGTCTATGTGAGCATATAAAAATAGTTCTAAACAGGAGACTATATTAGGAGAAAATCTCAAAAACAACAGAAAGGGGCCCCCCACATGGAAGTGAATTTAACCATCTGGAACTTACCCATATCAGCAAAAATAGGAAATATAAAAAGATGTCTGAAACTATATGGGTTTGTAGAAAATATTGAGTTGTGTATTTCAGCAGAACATAAAGCTGTTTATATTAGAATTAGATGCAGAAATAAGAAAAAAAAGTACTTAGTTTTGAATACTTAGACAATTTATTATGAAATGGGAAAAACAGCAAGAGTAACAAATGACAAATTTAACACAAGAGAACTGGGGCTTAGAAATGAATTTAAACTTATTTTAAGAGGAGTGCCACATAATGCATGTGAAGCAACTCTACTCCGCCAACTTAGCAATTTTAAAGTAAAAATGGTACATATACCAGACAACAGAAATGGCAATTAGAAAGAAGCAGTATTCATATATTTTGCATCAATGTTAGATTTACAAAAAGCAAAATCATCAAATCCATATTATTATAATCTCCGAATAAAGTGGGATGAAAATCATCGATATAGAGAGCATTGCTTTTTTAATAATAAAGAGAATCAAGAAAAAAAAAGAATATATAAAGAGAAGCACATATAAAGATGAATATCATATATGAAAGCAACAAGCAAATAGAAATCAGAGCTCAAGGAAGTTTGCTCATGCTGATAGAGTATCTACGAATAGTAAAAGAGGTAGCACACGAGCCAGAAGTAATACTAGAAAGCCACTTGTCAATATAGATAATATAAATTTACTTCAGGAATTAGAAGCTGCAACAGGATCAAATAGACTGCCAATTACTGATCGTAAAGGAAAGAAAACTGAAAGGCAAGAAGCAAATGAGTTAGAGGAAATTTTTGCAAAAATGAGACAAAAGTTTAAAGTAATAGAGCAGATAGTTGCAATACGCTCCTGAAAGGCACCATGAGCGAATCAAATTTTATAGGCATGGCAGAAATCCTCACTTTTGCTTTAGAAGAGCCCAAAATACAAAAACAATATGAGGATTTGAACAAAAGAAATAATAATAATAAGGATAATAGTTACGAGCAATTTAGTTTAGATTTTCATAATATAAATGGTCTAAAGCTAAATGAGCAGAAATTGAGAAACTTAGCAGCTTTTAGTAAAGAAGAGAGTGTGGACATCATCGGGATAGCAGAAACTAATATAAATGAGGAAAAGGGTAGATAGTTAGATGTAGAGGAATTTGGATATATAAGTTTTTGGTTAACAAGAGAGGTAGATAAATTAAAAGGGTTAGGAGTAGGGGCTCTAGTTAGTAAGAATTGGTCAAGATATTTAGCTATAGTTAGAAAATACAATCTATATGTGCTAAAGTTAGAGTTTTTCTTTAAAAAAGCAATTATACAGATATGGGTATTATATCTGCCACCAGCCGATAAAAAAATCAACAAGGAGGTGCAATATATAGTAGTACAAAAAATTTGTAGAAATAAGATCAATATATATATAAGCATACTTAGAGATTTTAATGCAATATATAACACAAGATTAGATACCAGTAACACAGGATGCAAAAATCAAGAACTGGGAAAAACTCTTCTCGAATAGTTTAAGAATAAAGAGATGATAAACTCTTATAGGTACTTAAATTCGCACAAAAAAGAATATACTGGCAAAAAGATAAAATAGCTTCAAGAATTGACTATATATGAATTGGAGAAGAGATGAGAGAATTTCTTAATGAAGCTACAATTAAGGATATTAATTTAATTACAGGTAGTAATCACAAAATAGTATGTGCGAATCTGAAATTAAGTAAAATACTTGGATATGGAAAACTTAGCAGAAGAGATCAAGAAAAACTAACTAGAAGAGTTTTCCTGTATCATAAGGCATCATCAGAAGATTGGAAGGCATATAGCATGCATGTAGAGCGCACTCTTTTCAAAAAAGGTCAAGACAGAAATGCAGAAATTTCACATATCACACCTACAGATATTAATGTTGAATGGAACAATATTAGTAGTGCAATAATGAATGCAGCATTAGAATACATACTCTGGGTTAATGTTAAGAAAACTGAAGCTTAGAAAAAAAAGTTAATCCCAAAGTCTGAAATCTACAAAGAAATCAAGTTCTTATATTATTTACAAAAAAGAAGTAAGAAAAGCTCCTCCATAAAGATTAACTCTGATGAGAGAGAAAGTTTAAATAAGAGAATTGATAAAATAAATTAGCTGCACCAGATGCAAATCGCACAACTACCAGAGAATTGGAGTCAAATTAAATTAGAAGAACTAAGAAATTGGGGTAAAGTTCTTAGAAAAAAAGCAGGTGATAAAGAGCGGAAAAAAAAAGAAGGTGAAATTCTGGAAAAAATAGAATTGAGATTTAGTATGATAGAAAAAAACAATAAGAAAATGCTCCAAAGTCTGCTAAATAGGCCATATAACAAAATTACAATCGACAGAGTTCTGGTAGGGAAGAATTCCAGAGTCCACAACCTGGAATTGATCAATGATGAAGAAAGTGTAAAATGGCAAGTAATCTCTCACTTTGAAGAACAATTTAGAAAAAGAAATCAGAATAGAGAGAAGAATACAAGCCAAACAAAGAAATTAATCCTATGATATATAAGGAAGTAACAGTTCTCCTTACACTAGAGGAATAGACACGAGCTTTAAGTAAAACTAAAAATGACACAGCACCAGGAATTTTGAATATTGGCTACATTCTGTTTAAAAAATTACCACCCAGAGTGATTAAGAAAATATTAATTCTGTTGAATGCAATTCTCAAACAAAGCAAGATTCCAGATAAATAGAAACTCAGTCAGATATACTTAATCCTAAAAAATAGCTTCTGGGAATATAATCTAAGTAATACAAGACCAATAGTATTACTTGAAACATGTAGAAACGTTTTTACACGAATGCTTCAAGTAAGACTAGACAAAGTTTTGAGCAGAAATAGTATACTAAAAGGAGCAAACTTCGCAGGCTTATAGGAGAAAGTACATTAACCCCTATTCACATAATGAACAATATAATAAAAGAAGCGGTGGAAAAGGAAAAAGAACTCTGGGTCACATTTCAAGATATGAAGAAAGCTTTCAATTCAGTTAGTATGGTCTCACTAAAGAAAGCTTTAGAAAGAATTAAACTTCTAGCAAAAATAGTTGAGATAATAATGAAATTGTATGAGAATAGGCAGCTTAGCGTTATAACAGAGTTTGGAAATACAGATTTTATAAAAGCAGAAGATGGTATAGATCAAGGAAAGGTATTGTCTCCATTGGTTTAGAGAATTTTTTATAACCCTTTGCTCTATAGGGTACAAGATACCAAGCTAGATTACAAAATGTATAACTTAGAAACATATATAAACTCAAAGAAAATTGAAGTAGATATAAGAGTAGAAGTGCTAGCATATGCAGATGACACAACGTGGCTAACAAATAGCCAAAAAAGTATACAAAGGACAATTGACATCATACAAGAGTTTTATAAATTAAATGATATTGAAATAAATCTGAACAAAACTGAACTTGTAGTGTTAAAACTGGGTAAAAAAAAGCATGAAAAAGATTCTACAATATGAATGGGTGATCTGAAAATCAAAATTATAGCAAAAGATCCTAAAAAAACTACAAGATTCTTAGGGGTCTGGATGTCAATCAAGAACCAAAAAAGTCTAATATATTCAAAGCAAATGTATAGTAGGCAAGATCACAAACCTCCTTAAGCACAAACAGATATCTTTGAGCCAGATCATATATGTAAACAATGCAATTCTTATATCTACTCTTGAATATAGATTAATGATCTCATATTTAACTTAAGCACAGTGTAAGAGAATACACCAACCAATGATTTGCCTAATAAAGTAGAAAATGTTGATGCTGTCCACAACAGCGAACATAATAACAAAACACCCAGAGATTACAGACCTCAAAAGTCTTTGGAATAGACACATGGAGCATCATATATTAGAGTTATTAGTCAAATTAAATATACTAGGTTTATTAAAAGAATCATCAACAAGAAGGGCCAATTGAGAGCAGGATCTTTGAGCTATATTCTAACAAATCAGAATCTGTTAGCAAAAGAAGTAACAAAAGGTCACAATTTAGATATAAACATTTTGCAACAGGCATACACTCTGGGCTTTGTAATAGAAAAAAATGAAATTACAAAAAGTTGGAATTTAGATACTACATGAATAGCGAATGATGAAGAGATCGAATGTGTCTTTAAGCGTTTGAACATGGCTTATGATGAAACAAAATCAAGTAGCCTAGATCTAATTTTAGTATCACAACTTATTGCAAAAGATGGCAAAACAATGCATACATGGAATCAAGTCAAATTGGCAAGTAGCATGGTTTTAAAAGGAAAAAAAGCAGGCTGGTTCGCTAAATTAGAAGATGAAATACTAGAAAATCCTCTTACATGTGTAGTCAAAAATAGATATAACTGCGAAGCAAATAATGTTAATGCATCTAGACTAGAGACAAAAGAATTAAGTGCTGACAAAAGATTAAAAAAATGCGTTTGCTGAAAAGATGAAGCAAATGCAATGCTCAATTTAGGAAAAGTTAAAGAGAAAGAAAATGCCTATATAGAAGTTGAAAAGTACAAAGAAACAATCTTTTATCATAAGAATGAAATGTAGCAGTTTATAGAAATCAATGAAAGAAGCAAAACTTACATGGTTAAATGTAGAAAACTAAGAGACATTTCAAACATAGTTCAGAAAACAGAAAATAGAATGAAGTTGATTTTTGAAAAAAGGTACATTGAGGAGGTAGTTGGTAAAAAGGAAGAGAAAATGCTAATCAAAGCAAAAGAGTTGAAAAGAATAAAGAAGAAGAGTGAAATAGTTATAGAGTGCGAATGTTGAGAAATGGTTTTAGTTAATAGAATAGTTCATGATGATGTAATTAGCTATAGAATAGCAGAAAGTTTAGAATATAATAGGGATTTAGATAGTTTATTTTTTTATACAGATGGCTCACTCGATACTGCTGAGTTTGAAGATAAGTTAGTAATGGGATGTGGAGTAATCTAAATCACAGAATCGGGTCAGCTTTTGTGTCAAATATCTTGTATGACAAAGAGGTGTTTTCGTCTACAAAAGCAGAAATGGTAGCAATATTACTCGCATTATTAACAACACTCTGGGAAAAAAGAGTAGAGATACAAACGGATAGTAAAGTGGCAATATTAGCAATCAAAAGGGGTTTAGAGACAGACAAGATAGTATCCTGGCTAAAAACTAAAAATTGTGGTTTAGTAACAACAATCGTAGAGGTGATCAAAACAAAGAAGCTAAATACATATTTTATAAAAATCAAGAGTCACTCAGGTGATATTTTCAATGATCTTGCAGATTTGAAAGCAAAGGAGGGGTCCAAGTCAACAGAGTACTTAAACCCAGAAGCATTACATACAAAAGGCTATAAAATAAAATACATGTGGAAAGGTAAACTAGTTGAAAAGCCTATTCGATCTTTCGTTAAAATGATAGGGAGAGTGCTATTAAAAAGCAGAGTGGGCTTCTTACACAATAAGCATGATGAAACTCATCAAGAAAGAAAGAGTACACAACCTTGGTCTATGCTAAGCAACATAATGAGAGGTGGAGCCAAACAATGAAACTATACTTTCAAATCAAATACATTACAGCTCTTTGAAACAAAGTGTATAAACAACATGCTCCTGGTATTTGAAAAACTCAATCAGAGAAGGCCAGAAACATACAAGACAAATAAATGTGTTATATGTAAAAAAAAGAAGGAAAATGTAGAACACTTGGTGAGCTGTGAAACCTCTCTGAACCTATTTTGCGATCTAAAGAAGCAGGTAGTAGAAACAACCTTATATGAATTAAAAAAAGTAGAAAGCATGGAGACAACCAAAGAAGAAGTCTTAATAATGCTAGGAAAAGGATCCCAGGCTGAAGAATCACATAGAAGAGAAAGATGGATCAGAGGCCTAATTACAAAAGAAGACTTCGATAAGCTGAGACCTCTTTTCAACTCAAACAGACAAGTAAAGAACTTTCTAGATAGGCTTTGAAAGAATTGGATAAAAGAAGTTCACAAGAGAATCTGGGTTGCAAGATATAAACTAGTACAGGAATGGGAAAAGGAAAATAGGATTACACCAAAAGATAAAAGAAGATCATATGAAAAGACAAGAAGGAAAAAAAAGAAGAAGAAGAAACCATCTGATAAACATATTAAAGAAAAGAAAAAAAAGATAAAGATGTAGACAAGGATAAAAGATGAGATTCAATTTTAGAGATAACTAAAAAGGAGGTTTTAAGGTGAATTGAAGAAGGACAATGAGCAGATTGGTGAAAAAGTAATATGTAGTCTTGATGGGCGGTAAGATCTAGCTAGTGACGTATTATCGAAGCCAATTGCAGGATAAGATAATACAGAGGTGAACTTACTATAGCAGGTTGCACATAGATACTCAGTGAGCAACTGGGTGAGTCTCCACTTGTAATTTAGATACTATAGAGTATAACTCTGTAGAAAATTTTAATAGTTTAGATAATTATTACAAAGCCTAATAAAGTGAAGGCAAGACTGCTGAATTTGTCAAAAAAAATATATATATATATAGTAAATAATAAAAATGAAACTGTGCTAAGAAATTATTTTATTTTAGAATTTCAGAGAGAAAAGTATTTCTATAGCTTTTTAAATAATTTTATTAAACAGCTTTTAAAAATATATACATTATTTTAATGTAGGTAAATTTTGTTAATATTTGTATGAATATAATAAATTGATAATAAAAATTTGTAATATTTGTAATTATAATTTTTTGGTACTATAACAAAACTTGAAGTTCGAGATTTCTAACAAAAAAATAACTAATTATTTTTTAATTAGTAAAATAAAGCTCTTATATAGGAGGAATAAGTAGTCTATATATATATTCTAATTGGTGAGTTTAGTAATTGTTTTGCTAATAGTATCTATTAAAAGTCTATTATACATTATTTTACAAGAAGGATTTAATAAATATATATCAAACCTATTAGATGTTCTTTAAATTATTATCTAATCAATTAACCTGAGTATACTGACCTGCCATTTGATATTATAGTGAAAAAATAATCAATAAAGAAATTGAGAATTAATACAAGCCATAGAACTGAATTAATATCATACTATACATGAAAAAAAATTAAATCTAACAATTTTTTTTAAGTAAGCTATATAAAACAAAATTTAAGTGAAAGTTTAATAAGTTATATAAAAAATAATTTAAACAAGTTTAGTAAGTAATAACTTGAGCAAAGGTTTAATAAGTTATATAAAAAAATAATTTGAGTAAAGGTTTAGTCAGTTATATAAAAAAATACCTTAGATGAAGGTTTAATAAGTAATTTGAGCGAAAGTTATAAAAAAATAATTTGAGTAAGATTTAATTAGTAATTTGAGCGAAGGCTTAGTAAATATTTTAAGTGAAGGTTTAGTAAGTTTTATTAAAAATACCTTAAGCAAAGGTTCAGTAAGTAATTTGAGCAAAGAGTATAAAAAAATAATTTAAGCAAGAGTTAATTAGAAATTTGAGTGAAAGTTTAGTAAATATTTTGAGTGAAAGTTTAGTAAATTATATAAAAAATATCTTAACTAAAGCAATTTGAGTAAAGGTTATAGAAAAATAATTTGAGCCAGGTTTAATTAGTAATTTGAGCGAAGACTTAAATATTTTAAGCGAAAGTTATATAGAATATAATTATCAGATATCCAATTATCTGAAAATTATTTCGCTATTGTCTTTGATGATTAGTGATTATAATTTAATTAACCCAATAAAAAATCATATGAAAAAAATAAAAAATACTAAATATCAGGTAAATACACAAATTAATTTGCATCGGGTTACCAATTTTTATGTCTAAAATTATTAAGTTTAATATTGTTAGCTATAGTAAACTTTGATAATACAATCCTTCGTATTATTATATATAAATATGTAACTGCACTATATTTGTTGATCTATACCATATTAATATAGATAGAGTGAGTGACGAATATACATGTGAAAAATAATAGTATGATAAATATATGTATGACAAATAAACAAAATTTGATGAATAAGTTATGCAGACCAATAAAACTTAAGATTTTGCAGACAAATCCCACTCCAAACACTGTATAAATCATACACTACATGATTGCATCACTCTGCTTCTGGTATAAATACAGGCCAGCTGTAGACAATAAAAAATTGTGAAAATTGCAAGATTCTACTGCAGGAAAGAGAGTTGGGTGCAAAAGTAAATATAGTACAAGTCTTTTTTTCAAGTATTCATAGTATAGTCTGGATCCTATTTTTATATTTATTCGTTTTAAAAGGAGTTTCACTTTTCACTTCAACTTATCCTAACTGACTGCATCTTCATTAAGTCTGTTAAAAATTTTGTTTGTTAGTTTTTTTTTTTATCTTTTTACTTCCTAAATGAGCAATACAATAGAAATTACTTATCTGTCTATTTTTATACTGATTCTCATCTAAGAGTCTAGTTGTTCTTGTCAGCAACCAGTTATTCTTCTTTCTATGTGATTGTCATGTACCAGTGATTCTGCTTTGACTGAAACATCTACTATACAAATTTGGATATAGATATATTTATTTATTCAAAAGAAAAAAATCTAATTAGATAAAATACTGAATAGCATAAGGCAACTGATATATATAAATATTACATCAATATAGTTTTCAATAGTAAAGTAAACCTGTAATATGAGGTTCGAGATTTGTTATTATAATAAAATTTTGAAAGAATTTTTTAATATTTTTTATTTATTTCAATTTTTTTTTAATATGTACTTATTTATTTTGTTTTATTTTAATTTTTTTTAAATTAATTATTTATTTTATATAATTAATGTTATTATATATATATATACTTGATATTTTGTATTATAATAATTTAACTTTTAAAATTATTGTTAATTATGTCATTCTATTACTTACATGTTAAGACAAATTTGATATTTTGAATTCCATATGCTTACATAGTTAAACTGTTTTATTAGCATAAAAGTTTAGCTTAATTATTATTAAATTATGTCATTCTATTACTTACACATTAAGACAAATTCAGTATTGTAAATACTATATGCTTATGTATAGTGTTCCTATTGAACCTAGGTTCAAAGTTCATGAACATGTTCAAAGTTTTGAATAAAGAAAAAAGCATATAAT
>CAJVPY010005238.1:0-11673 GCA_910591965.1 Dentiscutata erythropus
ATAATTTAAATCTCTCATCATCTAATATTCTCTTAAGTTCAGGATTGATATTATCTGGTGATTTATTTGTTTTTAAAAAACTTCTACGTTTTGTGAACCAATAATTTGCTTTTAGAATATCTTTTTTTGTACTGATACCGTTTCTATACAATCGAGCAACATTATACATCGCTGCAAAATTACCCATATTGGCAGATTTTTCATAGTATTCAAATGCTTTATTATAATCTTGTTCAACTCCATTACCATTTTCATAATGTAAACCAACGGTATTAATTGCATAAGCATTCTCCAAATCAGAAGATCTCTTACAATATTCAAATGCTTTCTGGTCGTTTCTTTTTACTCCGATTCCATAAAAATAACAATTCCTAACAAAACACATCGCATCCGAATTTCCTAAATCAGTTGCTTTCATATAATATTCAAAAGCCTTATTTTCGTCTTTCTTAACACCAATACCATGTTGATAACTAAAACCAATCGAAAGAAGTTGATTGGAGTCCATTTTATTTAAAGAAGAAAAAAAAAAATTGATACTTGAACAACGGAGGACATTTAATGTTTAGTCAAAGTGATACAAAACTTATATCAATAGTTACGTTTTTGATTAATCCATTAGTTGATTTACATTGTTTATCAAAAAATATAACTTTGAGAAATTCACATCTGTCTGCATGCATAATTGTATTTAGTACAAAACCAAAATTATACTGATGAAGTCGCAGCACATTTACGTACTGTACAGTACGTACATACTAACGTGACCCAGCCGCAGCAAAAAACGTGATCTAAGCCATAAGACTCAGGATCCTAATGCGCATTGATCGACAAAAGTGAAGGGATTACCGTAGTTTGCGGCAAATAGTACCCGGGTCTCTTACATTCCTAGGCCTTAAAAATTGATTAGTACCCTCCCTGGGACCGTCAATTGACTATATAATTTGACTAAATTGACGCACAATTGACTGTGGGCGGGTACTTTAACAAGGGGTAATAAATGCAAATTCATGTTTGGCTTGAGACGAAGCTCCATTGAAGAACAATAGTAAAGCGTCTTATGGTGGGAATTAAAGTCATAGTCATGTAAATGAGTATGAATTACTCTTCGTTAGTCATAGATTTCCACCCGATACTCTAAATAGTCTTATTGCTTAGAGACTCCAATCGTAGTAGCAAAGCCTCAAAGCCCTCTGTAATGTATAAATAACCATCGATCTCTTGTATCTGAAAAGTAGTTAAGTATTATAACAATAAATGCATTCTAATAATAAAAACCGGAGATTCTAGTGGCAATAGGATCCTTGGTTCGAGGACAAAATCTTCCACGCCTTCTTTCGAGTAGCCACTGATTTTGTTGTCTTAGGTTGCGAGCTCTAGTTACCCTAAATCCGCCCTTTTACACTATGTACTGTACGTACGGTTAGAGATGGGTTTCATGTATAGCATGATTCCTTAATAGTGCGCATTAATGCGCATGTTTCGGAACCATGCACATTTTATCCCATCTAAATTTTATATAGTAAAATTAAAGTATATATAATTTAGGCCAGGGGGCGTATTGTCAGGCGGAATTAAGGAATATGAATGCAAAAGTCTTGTAAATTTCTGAAAAGAAAATGAATGAACATAAAAAAAGAGCAAGATCTGGGTAAAAATTTGATCACATATCTGATATTTTTCGAAGGGAAAAATATAAATTCCAAAAATTATATCATGCGATATCATGTGCATTTTATATATCGTGCGCATTAATGCGCATTCATGTGCATGTTATTATAAAATGCGCATTTTTCCCATCACTACGTACGGTATGTAATTTCATACTAAAACTCTATTTCCAATAAAAATTTTTGGAAACCCAAGTTTTTGAACGTTTTTGCAGAAGTCTTTTTAGCATATTTTACATTATTTCCTTTTTTAAAAAAAAATCCTAATTTTAATATTATATCAAGCAACAATGGTGGTTTTGTGTTATTAAATCAATTCAACCAAGTTTCATTACACTATTTTTGTGATTTTCTATAAATTATTAATATTATTGGATCAATAAAGGCCACACGCAGTAAATACTTAGCAGAAACTTGTATTTTTGCTATTTATGATTATTATATGATAGTTATATAGCTATTATGTGATAAAAATATGATGAAAATATTTTAATAAGAAAATATAATAAAAGTATAATAAAAGTATAATAAAAATATAATAAAAATATGAAAATAAATATAATAAAAATATGGGTTTACTATAGATATGTGGCGACTTAGTGTAGTAGTCTAGTCATCACCCTCTCCAAGTAGCAGGCCTAGAGTTCAAATCCCACTAGTGACAATATAAATAGGCTTGTGTATAGTTAATGGCTATGCTTATTAGTTGGATCTAGAAAATCTGTAATCTTGTTCACACCATCTAGTTATGGGAGCAATGGCGCAATAAATCCAAAAAACTGGCATAACCAAAACCCAATTTGGGAAGTCCCAAGTTAGGAGTAACAGTAATCTTTAATAGTATCACAGGAGGGCTGAATTTGAACTGGAGCCCGAGATCGAAGAACTGAATGACCAGGTCCTAATAGCAGAGGACATACTAGCCAAACCGCTAGGTTCTGTCACACTAGAGGAAAAGGATATATGCTTTGAAAGTATGTACCAAAAGGAGGGCATCCTTCAGACACCTAAAGCCTGGGCAAACCAACCCTTCTGAGTTGCTAGCTAGAAGTAAGAAAGAGACCAATAAAGAATTCAAGTAAGAAAACAGTTCAAATGCAAGTACTAAAGTTGTTGGGAATCTAAATAAAGGCAGAACACAGGGGTTTAATAGTTAGCCTTGACCCCAAGTATATGGGTAGAACTGTGGTATAGGTTGCTGAGGTCTGGATAAATATATATGTAGGACATGTTATATCTAGCAAATAGAAATACCCAATATCTAATAATCCAGAGACACCTGGCATCGGGGTAAGCAAACTTCACAGGATATGTTAACTAATGGTGAGGTAGATAGGGGTTGATATGACTATATTGGGTTGAAAGGCTTGGTACGTCTTGCTCAGAGGTTTACAGTAATATTCGAGAACTGTAACACTGCAGGAGGAGGGACCTGGAACATCTGCGGTGGTTGATGACTAATTAGAAAGGTTGTAACTTGAGATACACCCCAAAAGGTGGCTTGAGATATAAACTTGGTGATGGCAATATAACAGGTATTAGTTAGAAAGAGATTACCAATGATGTACTGAATACCTGTTGTAAAATAATGCATAGTAATATGCATCTACATAATAAGTAATAAAGAGGCAGTGTCATTAAAATATATATATATATATGTTTACTATTCTACACTATACTTTGCAGAAATCTTAGTTTTTTGTCAAATATATTTACAATATAATTATTATATATTTACTAGATTGTTGTGATATAACATCTAACAAATATATAGTTAAAATCTTTTAATAATATTATAAAAATATTTTTTTTCTTTTCTATTAAGTCTCATACAACTTGATTTTTACAATATATTTAAAATATAATAAAACTATATTAAAAATATAACTAATCTAAAATATAATCTATATATAACACAAAATAATAATATTTAACTCTTTCTGACAATCATCTGGACTATATTTTCCATAAAACATTTTGACTAAAAATCAGTAACGTACTGCAAGAAAAAGCACTTGTCGTTTAAAGGTATTTCTCATACACTACCTGCCAACAAACTTAGAGTTTATTATTTATGGCAGTATGGTACTTGTTGTTTAGAGATAGTTTTCATACACTATCTGCTGACAAGCCCAGAGTTTATCACTTACCGAAAAAACTGAGTACTGTACAAACTTGTGAACACTTGTTGATGTCTTTAGAACTCACACTCATTTGAATATGTGCCAGTGGTCTTTTCTGTGTTTTTCACTTTTTGCTATTCTTACCAAAAATTTTAACAAAAAAGTGGGCATTTTAGCTTACCCCTCCAAAAGATTGGTATTGTTTACACCTACTTAATTTGGACAACTCAGTAGAATTCAACCACATGTTTGTTTTGTTTATCAATATGGTACTATGGTACAAGAAAGAGATCACCACCCCCTGTTTAGGAGATACCCAAGTCAAGTTGGTATCCAGAATGAGCCCCAAAGCTAAATCTAAGTTTTACAATCAAGATATAATAATTAGTTGCAATTATTATATAATTTTTATCTTTATGCTTAATATGGGCTATAATAGTGTGTCATAGCTACTTTCTTTTTTTATCTTTTTTTATCTTTGTTCATTTATGTTAGATTATTTTAGGAATTTTAGTTTGGTTTTTGTTTTTTTTATTACTGTGAGGCATTTTTTTTAAAAAATGTTTATATCTTTCGTAAACATAGCTTTATATTTTTACTTTTATATATGAATAAGGGTTTAATTGTGTTGTCAGGCTTTGGTGAAAGAAGTCTGAAAGAAGAGGAGGTAGTCATAACAGGTGGCAAGGTTCACTATTGAGAGCTGGGTCATATCCAACTGCAAGAGGGGTTTGGAAGAAGGAAAATCTTGCTATAGCAGGTACCAATTGGGTAATTGAGTTAGTTTTAACTTGTAATTTAGGTAGACATTAGGTTAATGCTATAGTGCTTGTCGTTTAGAGATAGTTCTCATACACTATCTGCTAACAAGTTAAGAGTTTATCACTTACTTTTCCAAATGCAACTTAGTGTAAAATTTTACGAGTCTAAAAGATTTATACAAAGCCTAATAAAGTTAAAGCATAACTGCTAAATTTAAAAAAAAAATCTATATATTACAAAAATATTATAAATATATTATAAATATATCATAAATATATAGTAATAATATAGTAAAAATATAGTAAAAATATTTTATAAATATATTAAATTAATCTTTAAAATCTATTAAAGTCTATTTAAAATATTATAACTATATAATAGTTATATAATAAAAATATGGTTAGTAAAATATTTTTATTATATAAATATTAAATAGTTATAATATTTTAAATAGACTTTAAATAGATTTTAAAGATTAATTTAATATATTTATAAAATATTTTTACTATATTTTACTAGGAACAGAGTACAAAGTACGAAGTGTATAGTTTATAGGCAAGTTAAGTGATGTGTCTATTTTGATTCTGATTGGACAACCCATTCACATGATTTCATCTCTATTTGTATGTCTCTGCCTATATCAGGAATAGTGTGCAATGCCTTGGATTTTCTGTATTTTGCATAATTGAGTTAGTGTGCATTATACATATGTACAGACCAGTATATTATGAATTAAGTACAAAGTACGAAGTGTATAGTTTACTTCCGATTGGACAACCTGTTTATGTGATTATATCTCTATTTGTATGCCTCTGCTCTATATCAGAAATAGTGTGCAATAGTGAGTATTACCTTGTATTTTTGTGTAACTGAGGCTTTTTGAATGAGGTTACATTATGAATTAAATTAGTGCAATATAAATACCAGAAATGGAGTGATATTGAAAATTTCACAAAGTGCATAGTTATATGGTATTTTCAATTATATATGTCTGCAAAATCTCATATATGATTGGGCAATATGCTAAATGCAGTAAAAAAGAAAATATTTGTACTTAAACATCATGAAATTCATCACAGGCTACCATATTTATATATTGTATATACATATGAGATTTGTTTATTATAAGAGCGATCTTTAACAGGTTTTTTGTCTTGATTAAAATGTATGATAATCATTTATAAAAATGCACTTGTTTTTATTATTGTCTTTTAAAACTCACTAGCTAAATGTGGATTTTTAGTGCAAAAGTCTTGAATCTAAGCTGTAATGGCTGAATTAGTTCACATGACTCTTTCTTTGTTACAACTATTTCTTTGTTTATTGTAAAAAAAAATAATTAGTAATCCAACCTTAATTAATGACGTAACTATAGATGCTAGTGAAATTAGTTTTACCAATTTCCACCAATTTCACCAATAGTGGTGAAATTATTTTACCATATTTCACCAGCATCTATAGACGTAACTTTAATTTATCCAGTTTTGGCTGCCAAGCCGACCAAAGCTGATGAGCTGCAACTTAATTATTAAAGCCACGACTTGTGATATGGCTAGAGCATAGCTCAAGTTGTGGTAAATGATATCAGTAAGCTTTACATTAATATTATTACGTTGCTACAGTACAGTAATAATGATTTTAAAGCAATATAGTATTTAAAGAAGCCATACAAGCATTAATGGCTCTAAAATCTTCAATGAGTTAAAATTGGTTTACAAAATTCTGTCATATATGTCAGGTTTCACATGATATTTCAATTAAGTATTATTCTTATTTAATCAATTGAACATTATCTATCAATATACATATTAATTAATTTTTCGCTTTAATTTTTTATTCATATGATTTAAGGTACATAAATTATAGATCGGAACTCAATTTTTAATTGTTGGAAAGCAGTTTAACCAGTAAGTAGGTTCATTATCGTGATAAAAAAAATAAGTTTGAAGCCATTTTTTTTTGTCATAGAAGAGATCATTTCAATTAATTATAGTACTATAAATAATATCGATAGCTATCTAATCACATTGAGCACTCTTAGTCTAAGTTTAGTAATTGTTTATTGGTCTAATTGATCTAAGTATTTAATGTGAGCTGTTCACATTTCTTATTCACATTATACAGATTGAATTAATAAATATCAGGTACAATACTATTTCTGATATGTACCGATAGTTTGCATAATACTTGCTAAATATCAGCAGCATTTTGGCAGCATAGGTAAGATATCAGATAGTAGATCAATATCAGCAACATAACAGCAAAATATTGGGATATTCTGATCTTACTTTTAGGCCCAGAGTGCTAAAAGTAAGATATCTGGGTATCCCAATATTGTGCTGTTTATGTTACTGATATTGATTTATCTTCCAATATCTTACTAATAGGGATGGTAAAAAAATGTTTTAAACAGTTTTTTATATATTTTTTATTGTTTTAAAAAATGTTTTAAAACATTGGTAGCTGATTTGAAATTTGGCTAGAATTGAAACTACCACCTTTTATTAGTTAACTCAGTTTAGAGAAGTATTTATTTTTTTATAATTTTATTCGTTGCTTGTAAAGAAATTATGAAAGAGTCATAAATTTTGACTAATTTAATTATTTTATATTTTTTTATCGAATAAATTTACCCTTTTATATTAGTATTATAAAAGAAATTATGAAAGAGTTATATCAATATGCATTCTGCATTCAATACGCACATACTATATTTATTGATATTAAAAGTAAAGACAGACAATATGTATTGCAAATATTACTTGATGACATTGTAAAACCAGAATCATGAAGGTTCAGAAGCTTTACATTTAGTTAAATATTCTTTTAATTGGCCAATTAAATCAACAAAGACCTTGTTTGACTATATTTGTCACTTTCTGTAATTTTTGTGAAAATCAGATGAATTTATTTAATTGAGGTCCTCCACGAGGTATAGTTATTCAAGGTATTTTTTTTAATATTAGTAATCATAAGAAATATTATTTAATAATAAAATCGAATTGCATAATTTTATTTATTTATTAATAAAATTGAATTGCATAACTTTATTTAAATCGAATTGTATTATTATATTTATAGTATATATGATGATACGTTATTATATTTTAAAACATTTTTAAACAATTAAAAATCAAACAATCGAGATTTTTAAGATCGTGTTTTAAAATATTTGCCATCTCTACTTACTAATATGATACCAATATGCTGCAGGTATTTGCGAATCGATGGCAGTATATTTCAGTGAACTTGCCTCCTGGCATGTATTCGATATTTATTGGTACAACTTGTGTTAGTCTATATAATTATCATCTGCCAAGATTATTTATTACTATGAATGGATCCATGCGGTATAGGTTGTAAAATACCCCACTCCTATTTTTAATATCTATTCTGACATTATGTATTATTAAGGTTAGCATTGGAAAATTGTAGTGAATTGTTATAATATGTTTTTTAAAGAGATATTTTACACTCTATACTATATACATCTAAAAATTATAAAATTTTGTTTGTTTAAATTATAGTGTCTCATATCAATATATGTAGTTCTGCTATATTTAGTTTTATACCTGTTATTTATTTATCTGAATCTAAAACTATTACTCATAGCACTATATTTATCTACTGTATGAGAATTGTTTAACTATACATAGATTTAACAAGTTTTTGTCTTGATTTAAGTGCATGATGATTACTATAAAAAATGTCTTTTTTTTTATTATTGTCATTTAGAACTGCACTAACTAAATATATTAAGAAATCTGTTACTTCTAAAATTAAATTGAATCCAGCTGAATAACAAATACTATAACTATTGTAAGCTCCAGAATTCGATCTATCTACTGTGGCTCAAGTATGATATCAGATCACAGGGCCAAAGTGCAATTTATCTCATTTATATCAAATATATATTGAATATATCAGATATGTTGAATATATCGAATATATCGAATGTGTACTTTAACGTTTGTTATTGGTCATATTTGACAAATGTGACTTGAATGTGGGAAAATTTACATACATAGATATAAGATTATGAATTATCATAGTTCGAGTAATTATAACAACATTTCTTGCAATGAATTATATAATTCAACTTTAACTAAATAAGGGTAGCAAAAATGATTCTCGATCCCGTGACTTCCAAGCAATTTTTAGATTGACATTGAAGAATTCGCAATAAAAGTCATAGCTAAAATTTTATGTGAATCTAAATTTTATATTGATGCATTCCGGCCATTCTGGTCTGAAATTTAGGGATCTTTTAGTAAAAAATTGGTGTTGTTATAACTTAGAATCAGCTGCAAGTACTATAATCATTGAAGCCACGACTTGTGTTATGGTTAGAGCATGACTTGGCCATGACTAAGTTGTAGTAAATAATATCGATAAGTATCACATTAAATATTATTGTATTGCTACAGTAATAATGATTTAAAGCAATATAGTATTTATACAAGCATTAATAGCTTTAAAAATCTTTAATAGATTGAAATTGGTCTACAAACTCTGTTATATAATGTCAGGTTTTCATATTATATTTCAATTACATAAGTATTTTCTTATATATTTAATCAATTGAACAATATCGATCAATATACATATTAATTAATTTCTTATTTTAATTTCTATTCATATAATTTAAAGGTTCTCTAAAGCATATAAATTATAGGCAAAGTTTAATAATTAATTGTTGAAAAGTAAAGATAGGTTTCATGCATGCACATGATTTCTCAATTGTGTGATTTAATACACATTCATGCATATTTTATCCCATCTAAATTTTATATAAAAAAATTAATTTATATTTAATTTGGCCAAGGTGTATAATGCTAGGCAAAATTAAGAAATTGGAATGAGAAGTTTTGAAAAATTCTGAAAAGTAAATGGATAAAAATAAAAATGAGAAAAGTTAGGGAAAATTTTGGCAAATATTCAATATTTTCTGGGGTGATATAAAATGAAAAAAATTATATCATGCGAAATATGCATATTTTCTCTATCTCTAGTAGAAAGTAGTTTAACTAGTACATTATCGTGATAAAAAAAAGCTGATGCCATCTTTTTTTTGTTAGGCTTCAACAAAATTACTCTAGGGATCGCTTCAATTAATCGTAGTACTTATGCATAATTTCAATAGCTATCTAATTACTTTGAGAGCACCTTTAATCTGAAGTTAGTGGTTATTCATTGGTATAATTGGTCTAAGTTTTCATATGAGCTATTTACATTTTATTTAGCTTTATATTTATATTAGTCTATGTAATTATTATCTGCCAAGAACACTTCTAAATTATGCAGATTATTATAAATTGATTTGTGTAGTATAGGGTGTGAAATACCTTATTTTTAATATCTATTCTGATGTTATCTATTATCATTAGAAAATTGTAATAGATTGTTATAAGTTTTTTAAAAAGGTATTTTCACTCTATACTATATGCATCTAAAAATTATATGAAATTTTTTGTTTGTTTAAATTATACTGATATCAATATAATTATGCAGTATTTAGTTGTATACCCGATATTTATTTATCTGAATTCAAAACTATCTATAATATATACTAGAAATACAATAGTATTGTGTGTCCAAAGCTATTATTAAAATATCAATAAGCTCATAATTGACAACCAATCAGAGATGACATGTAGTTCAAATAAAGATGTAAAAACAGTATTCTCTGCTATGCTCCAGACAATAACTATTCTGTATTGGAGTTGTCCAACATTTTCTAAAAGAAACATATTTGTCCATTGTGAGGGCTAAATTGAGCTCTACTATCAAAATATGGCCTCACAGATATGAACTAAGGTTAAACTAATCTGAATCTACACAATAAACCACCAGAACTACCAAACTCTATCTAGACTCTAATAGTGGAAAGCACAAAAGAAGGTGTTAAAAGACTTGGTATAAGTTATTAGGGCCAAATAGAGCTCTAGACTATATCACAAAGCTCTAATTCGGGGTAACAAGAACGTAATATAGTTTGTTAGAAATTATAAAAACGAATGTGTATAATTATATGTGCAAAACGTTTAACTAGCAATAGCAGAGATATCTTTATTTAAGGTGAACTCTGAGGCCTTATATACATTGTTTGGCTACAATCTAATTCATTAATTCTATCTAATATATATAGTCTATATAATATATCTAATATATATAATTGATATAATGTATCTAACGGGTATAACAGATATGGCGTGTCTAGTATATTCAACATATCTAATAGATCTGACATATTATCTAACAGATCTTTCCCGACCCACTTTGATCTGCTGTGCCAGAAAAGTATTTTGTGTTACAATTCACCCTTTAACACCGTTCCTAGTTTCACACAACTGCATTGCGCAGCTACTTATTACTATATTTTTACTATATATTTATGATATTTTTATAATATTTTTATAGATTATATTTTAGATTAGTTATATTTTTAATATATTTTTGCTATATATTAAATATATTATAAAAATCAAGTAGTATGAGACTTAATAGAAAAGAAAAAAATATTTTTACAATATTATTAAAAGATTTTAACTATATATTTTGGTTCAGCTCTATTTACCGATGCTCCTTTCATAGACACGTCACTTCACCGAAATCACCTCACCAACATGTTTATTTGTCAACACTAAATTCACCGACAATTATTTCGCCGACAAACTTAATTTGCCGAAAAGTTTATTTCGTCAACACTAAATTCACTGACAATTAATTCATCGGCATAATTAATTCGCCGAAAAGTTTATTTCGTTGACAGTACAACTCACTGACAATTATTTCGCCGACAAACTTAATTTGCCGAAAAGTTTATTTCGTCAACACTAAATTCATTGACAATTAATTCATCAGCAAAATTAATTCGCCAAAAAGTTTATTTCGTTGACAGTACAACTCACCAACAATTACTTCACCGAAAAGCTTACAGCTGTCTTCATAAATTCTGGGACACCTAAAAAAATTTGCCGATGATAATTTCGGCCGAATTCGATAAGTTATTGATTTCGGTATGTTTAATATAATAAAATAATTACAGCTGTTTTCATAAATTCTGGGACAACTGATAAAAATTGATCAACCGAATTCGATAAGTTCGATAAGTTTTT
>CAJVPY010005239.1:0-11672 GCA_910591965.1 Dentiscutata erythropus
TGAAACACGTGAAAAAAGTTGTTCAAGATGATTTAATTGAAGGTGTTATTGCTAAAAATAATATTAGATTTGTTGCTGGGAATGCTGGAATTACAAGATCCGCGTTCAAGTATTGCAGACATAAATGCATTTTTGTTCTAGAAGTTCTTAAGACTGTAGATGATATTGTTGTATTATACAAGCCTTTCAAACACAATAAAGATGCCTTTTTAACGTAAAATTTGAATTAAATTTTATATAGTTGATATTTTTTTAGGTTTAATTTTTTATTGTTACCAAACCAGGCAATAGTAAAACGCCCGTTTTAACCATTGCCTGGTTTGGTAACAATAAAAAATTAGCATTATTTCGTGCTTGTACAGTATTAGATTGTACAAATTGAGAAATAAAGAATGAATTTCTGTCGCTGCTGCTTCTAAGTTATTGGCTAATATGGTATACCCATATAAAAGAATGGGAATCTCAATGGTATTTATAATAAAAGATTAACTTTGAATAGTGTTTATAATTAATATTTCAGGGATAGATAACTTATTTATTATCTAGAGAACAATAATTACTGGTTGGGATAAAACTATATGTATGTTCATATTTAATATATAATATCAAATCTCAAAATTTTTTTAATTATTCAAAATTTTATAGGGTCCAAATTTGTTTTATGTTGATTTGGATAGTAGTTGTTACAAAAATGATATATTTTTTGTTGGATCTGGTTCAACATTTGCATATAGTGTACTGGATAGTTGACTAGATTATGAATTGTCTACAAATGATGCTATTGAACTAGGTAGATGTTTAATTTATCATGCTACTTATAGAGATGCTGCTTCTAGTGGCTTTGTTAGAAGTACATATATAATTCAAAGTGGTTTGTTTTTTTTAATATTATGTCAAAATTTTTTTATTTTTTCTTACTTTTTAATAATTTTAAAAATTTTAGTTTATCATGTTAAAGAACAAGGTTGGGAATTTATTGGCTTGTATGATGTTGGTAATTTACATTGGGAATATCATAGATTATAAATTAATAAAAATATTAGTAAATGTAAATATTTATGAAATTAAAATATTTATTAAGTTTATATATATACTGTATATATTTTTTTATTTTGGCAAGATTTTATTTCAAAATAATATAATATTCATAATAAAAGAAATGACATTTATTTAAAATAAAAATTACAAATTTAAAAAAATTAAAGAATAACTACAATATCTGAATATAATTACACACACACACATTACTGATTAAGAGACTATAAAATTAATCTAACTATCTATAGGAAGAATTGGCTAATTAGTTATATCACTTAATTCACTAGCAGCATTTATAGATTTATAACTCATTCTAATATTTTCAAACTTATTATCATGCTAAAAATGCATGACGTTTAGCCCCTTTCCCTGTAGCTCTATACAAGGCCAATAAGGCTTTTTGGCAGCATCATCTTCACGTGAGAAGAGTACAATCCTAACTTCCAAAGGGCAAAGTTTTTCAGCATACTCAAATACCCTATTAAAATAGTCTTTTAAATTGGGTCTTGAAGATGTAGCCAAAAGCTCGAGAATGGCTATAGGTTTGGAAGCACCAGGTTTGCTAATTGTTAGGTTGCAGAAGTTGTGTTGGAGAACACTGTCTGTGTTAATTCTTTCCAAATGCCACTGGCCAGTTACCTCAAAGCCATGTCCCTCTACAAGCCAATGATGTAAAGCTCAGTATATTTTTGCATCATACATACTTTCTCTAGGAACTTTTACATTTTGCTCAGAACTACATTAATTTGATTTGAGCTTTTGTAAAAGTATTCTGACCCTAGAGCAATAGTTTTGGAATCAAATGTACAAACAGCAGATTTTAATATCTCTAGGATATCTACTGATCTATCATTGACTCAAAGATATACTTCTATGTTGGGGATAAGACAAGTTTCTGTACATTGTCTTTTATTTGGAGTATTTGAAGCATTTATCTGATTGATAAATCTTTGTTTCCCTAATGCAGTTGATGTTGAAAATTCTGTCAGTGGTAAAGATGCCCTTTGTCTTGTTTCGTGTTATTCTATAAAGCTTGGACTTTGTGATTTTAACTATCAACCTATAAAAAGCAAATTAGATGAGAAATATTTCGCATAAAGTATAATTAAATAAAAAATAAATATTTTTAGATAAACAGCAGATGCAGGGATATACTCAAATTAATTTTTATTAACAACATTGGCAAATTTGGTGTCCAATTGGTTTTAGACATATATCCAATTTGTTTTGGATATTAAATATAAGTCCAATTCATTGTTCAAATAACTTCAAAACAATTAGACATAGCAGCTTTGTCAACCATTAATTAATAAAGAAAGTGCATAACAAACTCCTTCTGGAGAGTAGTAGATCTTTATTATTAATAAAGAAAGTGCATAACAAACTCCTTCTGGAGAGTAGTAGACTTTTATCAAAAATTAAAAAGGTATAATCCCATAAGGTTTACTAAGTGTACTCAGTTCACTAATCTATTTTAGTATTTGTAAGAGTAAATATGCTATGTGGTAGCATAATACCCACACCCCTATCAACCATGGTTAACAGGTACAAAATACCTGGCTGAGGCCCCATTTATCTAAATGGTTATTATTCTTTAAATACTTACAAGTTTATTGTTGATAAGTCATTCTGCTATGTCAAGTGCATCTTTCAAAGTTCGTATTTCATTATTGACAATCTTATGCAAAATGCTATAAAAAGCACTATGTGCTTCAGTTTTTGTAGTATTTGGATAATTGTCAATAATTAAAGAGATATAACGATAAAGTATCCACTTTTTGAATAGAATAAGTGCGAAGAACATGGTAAAGAGAATATTGCAGTTAAGAGAAGAAGGAAAATTATAGGCAGAACTGGCAGCAAAGATAGTAAATATTCTAAATAGTAAAATTAAAAAAAAAGAGTAAAGAAAAAAATATTAGTAGAGTAAGAAAAAATTAACAGCAAAAAGTAAAGAAGTTATTTGCGAAAAATATTTGCAAAAAGTAAGAAAAATTAACAGCCAAGAAGTTATCTATAAGCGTAAAGTAAGAGTAAGAAAAAATTAATAGCAAATAGTAAAAAAAATAAAAATATGTTGTGTAAAGCGAAAAATCAAGATCAAAACACACGTAACGTATTATCAGGTCTGCAGGTATTGTTTATATACATGCAACACATCATCAGTGCTAATTAATATAGTGCTACTGTGTAACATAAAGATCATCAAAACTAGTGCTCAGCAAAATCGAACAAAAACTCTAATATCAAGTTTTTGAATCTATCAATTTACAATATTGTGCATTAAATACAAATTTTTATTTATAGTATATATATAAATCTAACAGGAATCCGATCTTACTTTAGACTTCATTAACTAACATGAAGTTTAAAGTCAGATTAGAGTAAACATAGATTTTATAATTGAAGCACAATACTATAAATCGATAGATTCAAAAACTCGATAATTGAGTTTTTGTTTGATTTTGCCAAGCACTAATCAAAACCTGCTATTGTGTGACATGATGATCATCAAAACATGTGCAATGCGTCATCAGATCTATCAAAAACACGTGCGCCAAGTATAGTATTTAATATAATTTTTTGGTTGGTACAATATTATACAGTGCTACTGTGTAACATGAAGATCATCAAAACATGCTATTGTGTGACATGATGATCATCAAAACACATGCAGTGCGTTATCAGATCTATCAAAAACACGCACACCAAGTGAAGTATTTGATATAATTTTTAGTTGGTACAATATTATACCGAGATATTGGTGTATTTGATATATCATCATATTTTATCCATCTTTATTTTCTTCATGTTTTTCTAATTTATATAAAACAAAATAAAAACTTAACAAAATAGACATAACCAAAACATAACAACATAAAAATATATAATTTTCTTACTAGTTATAGTAATTTCTACAGGTTTTGGTTTGGTTTAGATGGTGTTGGGTTATTAGTCCAGAGCGTAGCGGAGGATTCTATATTTCTACGCAAAGTGATAAAAATGTTTGTTTGTCCATCCGTACATGTGATATATAACCAATCACAATCCACAGATCGACAAATATATATATAAACATGCTCGGCAAAACTTTTTCCCGAAATATACCATCAAATTTACGTTCATATGATACACTCCAGGCCCATAATGCTATGCATTTTCCTAGTTAGGATAGTTAGTCTTGGGTGGTATCATTGACCTTGGGGCAGAGATGATGATTTTCTGTGGTGGTTAAGACTAAATTCTGCATGTAGTTAAAGACAAATTCTGTGACTAATTTACCAATTTGTGATACCATTTTGTAGTTTCTGCTATTTAATGCGATTAAATTGTTTTTTTTTTCCAAAACATAATCCGTAAACCCCAACAAATCAATGTTGATTTACTGTCTACCTTCCTGGACGACCTGAATTTGTGGTCAATGCTGTGATATTCTGCGCTACTTTTTTTTAAATTCTGATATTTTCGGTGAATAAGGGTGATTTCTGTGGTTGGCTGCATTTAAGAGAAATTCTACGGTTTTCAGTGAGTCACAGAAAATGCTCATTTTATGTTTCTAAATACAAAAATTCGGCTTCATAGTCGCTGTTAGACAAAGTGACATTATTAAAAATAAATTATGGTAGAGTATTAATAACCCACCTAACAAGAAACAAAAAATCGCTTATTTTTATACTTCACATTCATTAGATCTGAGAACGTGTCAAAAGGAAAATACAAGCCTTAGTAATTACTTTACTCTAACACAATGCCAGATCATACTTAACAAAGCAACTCCGTTTTGCTTATAAGTTCTAAATACTGATTGTTTTTTAGGTAAATTAAACCCCATAGATTCGACGATCGCTCCTGCGAAGTGAAAAAGTTAACGATTTTTGACGATCTGGGAAATTTCAAGTCCCCATAACGTATGAAATTTGATAAAGGTACTGATATTGTTATTCTGCCCTTTATAGAATTAGTATATAGCTCTTACCCGATTTGGAAGCCTTTTTTTTAATTCGGTCAAATTCACATTTGAGCGTAGTCATAATTCCCAAAAAAGGAATTACGTGAATTATGTGACTTTTGGGAATTATGGGAATTATGTGAATTTTGCGAATTAAGTGAATTTTGAGAATTTTGCGAATTATGAGAATTTTGCGAATTCTGTGAATTATGTGAATAATAAGAAGCCGTAATAAAAACTCAAATGTACTTACAATTAGCGCTGAAGCTATAAAAGCGCTGGCTGTTGGCTTTTAATAAAAAATCAACTCAGTAGAGTTTTAAAACTTCGAAATCATTATTAGTAGAAGTTGTTCCTTAAAAACATTGTCTCTTTTGACCCAATCATTCATAATAAAAATTTCGATAAACCCTTTACCTGTCTCAATACCTTTTTGAGAAAATCATTATCGGTAATAAAGTATAGTGAAAGTTTGAATTGAACCTTCGAAATTCGAGTAGAAGTGTTCACTCTAGATTATCCGCCTTTTCTTTTAAAGTTATTTACCCTATTTACCCACTGAATTGTTAGTTTCGCTTAAATACCCTGACCTTGATATTGAAATAATTATCGCTCTCAAAAGAAAGAGAGAACCTTATTGCATTATTTCGATCTTATACCCAAGTGATCCATTGTTATAATCAATTAGTTTAACAATCATATTAATTGCCCGTGACCTCACCGGCAAAATCGAAGATCCGATCCCGATATCTATTACCCGTGACGTAAATTGACATTAAATTAAATCACCGATCGCCGCCAGAAATCGTGATTTCGTCACACGTGACTCTAAGCGAACGAAACATTCTAATCAAAAGAAGTAGAAGTATTAGAGTTAGAACTCTTGATATTGTCGAAGTAACATAATAATTATAAGCCCAAGAAAACTCATCTAAATCCGAAAACAACATAACAAGCAGTAATATGTTACACTAACGCTAACACGGAACAGTAACATGTGAAATCTTAGATTTTTGACGCCAATCAAATGCAAGATTTTGTATACGCCATTCTAGATGGCAGTTAATCATACACTCCGCATGACTACGTTCCTGATATGACTAATTTGTGTTACGCGCGCGATGCAATGATACAACGCCAGTATAATTTAGGGTATATTACTTAACTGCAAAAACTACAAGTATGCACATGGCGTAAGGTAGCATTAAACAATTGTCCTTTTCCAAAATGCCAAAGGAAGATTTGACAAAGGAGCGATTAACAAAAGATATTAGTCCATCAGAAGAAATTACCCAAACAATTGATGATCTTAACTACACTAGTTGTCAAAAATCAGAAGATATGAATGATTCGGACGGAATGTACAGACTTGGTTGTTGTTACGAATACGGAATTGGAGTTGAAAAGGATGAAAATAAGGCTTTCATTTATTATCAAAAATCAGCAGATATGAATAATTCTAACGGAATGTATCAAGTTGGCTATTGTTATTATTTAGGAACTGGAGTTGAAATAGATAAGCAGAAAGCATTTACATATTATCTGAAGTCTGCTGAGGCAGGTAATTTAATGGGAATTTTTAAAACTGCCATTTGTTATAAATTTGGAATTGGCGTAGAAGAAAATGAGAAAAAATTTCCGGAATGGATTAAAAAGTATGTTAATTTTTAAATTTTTTATTAGAATTAATGATTTTTTAACCATAGATTACAGTAACCGAGATCAGGTGTAACGTGACTGTCAATTCATAAAAATAACATCTTGCAGTTAAGGGTAGGGCTATTATCGGGCAAGGCATAGTTTATATCAAAATTTGGCAAGAATTTTTTTCTTAAAAAAAACAGCTATTGTTTTGGATTTGTGTTACACTTGATTTTAAAATTCGATTTGTTTTACGAGATGCGGTTACAGTAACCATGGTTACATATTTATTAATCTTTTTATTATGATATTTTATAATATTTTAAAATTGAGAAAACTCTTATATAATTTAATTTATTATCAGGGAGTAAGCATAAAGAATATTCATCTATAAATCAACACTTTAAGTTCATAAATATTTAATGTTGTGTTAATTTAGCCCGTAAGTATAAAAAATAATTATTAATGGATAGAATTAAGCAAAACATTTTCCCATTCAAAAATACTAATACTTACATAAAATCATTTCATTCGCATTAATTTAGATAGTGAGTATGAAGAACATTCATTAATGGATAGAATTAGCAGGATCATAAATCAAAGAACATTAATCTTGACGTAAATCATTAATTTAGTTAGTGAGTATAAAGAACATTTATTAATGGACAGAACAGTAACAGCAAAACAAGCAAGGACATAAATACTTACCATTACGTACAAATCATTCATTCGGTTAATCATTTCATTCAGTGGGTGAGTATAAAGGTCATTTTTTTTAACTGATAGAACTAAAATCGCAGTACAAGTGCACAAATCAAGAACATAAATATTTACCATCATTTTATTCAGCTCGTGAGTATATAGAATATTTATTAATGGATAGATATAAATCAAGTCATAATAATTATTTACCATTACGTACAAATCAAATTAATTAGTTAGTGAGTATAAAGACTATTTATTGATGGATAGAAAAATAAGCTTACAATCAAGAATATAAAATTTTTATTTGCTATTATGTAACACCATTCAACCCATTTCATTCGCATTAATCATTTCATTAGCATGTGAGTATAAAGATTATTTACTGTATTAGTCTTGGTATTAAACACAGTAAAACAGTTTACTAATCAAGAACATAAATACTTATCTATCATTACTTACAAATAATTTCAGTTCGTGAGTATAAAGAAAATTTATTAATGGATAAAATTTTTTTTAAAAAAAACATCAAAACCCAAGTTCACAAATCAAGAACATAAATACTTATTTACCATTACGTACGAATAATTTCATTCGCATTAATCACTCATTTAGTTCGTGAGTATAAAAAAACTCATAAATGGATAGAATTAAAAGCAGCAAAAAGTTCACATATTAGGATAGATACTTATTTACCATTACGTACAAATCATTTCATTCGCATTAATTTAGTTAGTAAGTATTCAGCCATTTAATAATGGATAGAGTTAAAACAAAACATGTTTTCAAATCAAAACTAAATACTTATTTACAAATCATTATATTCACATTAATTTAGTTAGTGAGTATAAGAACATTTATTATGGAGGTGTTTCTGAAATCGAAATGTTGAAATTTGGGATTTTATTTAAAATACAAATCTTACTAAAACCCGCATATACACTTTAATATAAAACACAATTCTAAATTATATCCCATTCCAAGCGTAAATAATAAGTTAAAAAAGATACCCAAAAAAATTTAAAACTTTATATTAAAAAATATGTTAAAATTTCAACATTATCCGATTTCAGCATTTATTTAATGGTTAAAAATAAAAGCAGCAAATGCTTTTAAGAACATAAATACTTAATACGTACAAATCATTTATTTGCATTGATCATCTCATTCAGTGAGTAAGTATAAAAACAATTATTAATGGATATGATTATAAAATATCAAATCAAGTTCACAAATCAAGAGCATAATTATTTCTAATCATTTCATTCGCGTTAATTTAGTCTGTGAGTATAACATTTATTAATAGATAGAAATAGAAACGGCTAAGCAAGCTCAAAAATTGAGAATAAATAAGTGCTTATTTACCCTTTTATTCGTATAAATTTAGTCTGTAAGTATAAAGAACATTTATAGCAAAAATAGATTAATAAATTAAGAGCATTAATACTTATTTACCATTATGCACAAATCATTTTAATCAGCTCGTAAGTATAAAGAGTATTTATTAATGGATAGAATTAAAACAGCAAAGTTCATCATATACTTATATTACTATTAAATACAAATCATTTCACTCGTATTAATTTAGTCAGTGAGTATAAAGAACATTTATTAATGGATAGAAACATACGTAATACTTTATTTTCACATTTTATTCATATTAATTTAGTTAGTAAGTATAAAGAACATTTATTAGTGGATAGAGTTAAAAACAGCAAAACAAGTTTATAAATTAAGAACGTAAATACTTATTTACCATTACGTACAAATCACTTTCAGCTCGTGAGTATAAAGAACATTTATTTTTAATTGATAGAAATAAAAACAGTAAAACGAGTTCACAAATCAAGATCAGAAATGCTTACTTACAAATCAATTCATTTGCATTAATTTAGTCCGTAAGTATATTTATATTAATGTGTAGAATTTAAAATAGCAAAGCAAATTCGCAATCAAGAACATAAGCACCTACGTATTTACTGTTACTTACAAATCTGCTCATTCGTATTAATTTAGTCGGTAAGCACAAAAATTATTTACGTTTATTAATAGCATGGCTAATAAAATTAATACCATATATTATATTATGTATGAAGCTTATCTGAATATGGAAAATGTGCACATTGTAATGAAGATAACACGAATGAAGCATGGTGTCTAACATGTGACACTGACATATCAACAAAGTGGACAAGTGGAAATAAAAATATTGATGATTGCTTGAAAACGGTTCAACTTAGAACCTTTGCGTATGAAAATCTGATCGAATGGATTCCATTTGATAGATTATTTGATGTTAAAGAAATTGGTAAAGGAGGATTTGGTTCTGTATATTCTGCAATCTGGTCGGATGGTATACGAAAAATTGAAAAAATTAATCATGATAATAATGATGATAACAACTATGTTTATAAGAGATCTCGTGAATCAAATAGCATCGTTGCACTCAAGACTCTGTCTAGTTCTTTAAAAGAAGTGAGTTAAATCGTTATTTGTTTAGCAATTTGTTAAATATATAATAAACTAATTTATTAACTAATTAATTATAAAGTTTAGTAATCATTTGAAATGTAATTTATGGGGTAGGAAGCTTAAGATATATGGATTAACTCAAAATCACGAAAATAAATACTTGATGGTATTTCAACATGCCGACAATGGAAACCTTCATAAGTATCTGACAAAGAAATTTCATGATCTTACTTGGAAGATTAAATTAAAACTACTTAAAGATATTTCAAGTGATTTAGATGATATTCACAGCGCAGGGTATATTCATGCAGATCTTCATAGTGGTAATATTTTATTGCAAGATCAACGCATCCATATTTCAGATCTAGGATTGTCAAAAAATAATGATGAAAATGATTCTGAAGGTGGTATTTATGGAGTTATGCCATATGTGGCTCCAGAAATTTTATCAGGGCAAAAGTTTACGCAAGCTGCGGATATTTATGGCTTTGGAGTCATAATGTCAGAGATATCAACTGGGCAAAGACCCTTTGATGGTTATCAATTCGATGAAGAACTAGCAATAAAGATTTACAATAAATTACGACCAGGTTTTGCTTTTGGAACCCCTGATTGTTATGTTGAATTGGCAAATCAGTGCATGGATTCAGATCCTCAAAATCGTCCTAGTGCTGAGAATGTTTATTGGAAAATTGATAATTGGATTAACAAGTTAGCTTCAGATGATGAAAATGAAATAAAAAAGCAGTTCTTATGTGCTGATAAAATTATTAAAACATTACTAATAATCCCTCAAATTCATCCTGATTATATGTATACTAGCAAAATTATTAGCACAGAAAGGATATTAAGTGCAATTAAAGATATCATTTAAAAAATTATTAAAAACTAGAGATGCGATTAAGTTGCAGGAAGTGAAAAATTACATTTATGTATTTGTAAACGTGATAATGAGAAATAAAAAATTTTAGTATTAGTCTAAGGTATTCATTAGATTATATATACATGATCACAAATTTTGAGATCTTTTCATATAATTGTTTGCCTTTATATTTCTAATCCTCAATTGTTAAATCTGGATTATGTCTGAGTTTATATTTCATTTGTTCTATTTTTATTACGTATAATATTTGGGTAGCTACGTGATATGCGATGTTATGCAGGACCAGTGCGATCAGATGGACATAATACAAACATTATCTAATGCCACTAATTCAAATGCCTTTTGTTCGTTTTGGCCCAAATTTCAAATTTATAGCAATTTTAATAAATTCTAATATTTAACAGAATTTATTTAAAAAAAATTTCACTGAATTCTATCAAGTAGTTGCCCAGAAATTTTCGCTCAAAGTTTGGGAAATTTCTGTCGCGGCTATTTTCTTAAGGGGCAGTAAAACTTTTCCCAAATTTTGAACGAAATTATCTCGACAAACTCCTGTTAAAATTCGATGAATTTTTTTTTAAATGAATCCTATTAACTCATAGAGGTTATTTAAAAAAATTCTATCGAATTCTATCAGATAGGCGTTGAGAAATTTTTCATTAGAAATTTGGAAATTTTTTTCGAAACTATTTTTTTTTAGAAGGCGATGTAAATTTTTCAAAATTTGAATCAACGTTTCTCGGCAACTACTTGATAGAATTCGATGAAATTTTTTTTAAATAAGTTCTAGTAATTTGTAAAATTGATTTTAAAAAAATTCATTAAATTCTGTTAGTTAATTGTCGAAATAATTTGACTAAAATATAAGAAAAATTCTATTTTGACATCTTACGTACGTTGAGAACGTGGGTTTTAAGACTTTGTGGTATAAACTAACTAAAAACTAAACTAATTCTACTAAGCAACCCAATTTCGGCTCCAAGAACC
>CAJVPY010005240.1:0-11672 GCA_910591965.1 Dentiscutata erythropus
ATTAGTATATGTAGTACCCAATAAATTAAATCATTTAAATTCTAATACGAACAATAAACAAAATAGATATAAAAAATGCTTACTCGCTTTTTTGACAGTACGTAATTAAGATTGACGAAGGTTATACCGAAGTAAAACTTTATCTCATGTGTACAAATGCGTAATTCTCATAATTTTGTAACACAAAAAAGCAAATATAGGTATGTGTGTTTCAGACAGAAAATGCCACAACTACGTTTTTAATAATCTTGATATAAATATAACAAAAACGTAGTTTTGATTATCACTTAACATAGAAGTATGAGTCCTACACTTTGCTTCGGACAATTAATATTGAAGCGATTACTAAAAGTTATTTTTTGATTATTTTTTATTAGCTATTAATTTCTAGAATAAGTTCAAACATTTATTTCTTGTACTTTTTGTTTCTGGGTCATTTTTCATTTTTTTTTGATTTTGGTTTTGCCTGTGACAAGATTATAGTTTTAATTGGTGATTCACCAGTCAACCAGAGAATGATTATAGTAAAATGTGACTCAAATTACTTATAAAAATTAGGGTCTCCAAATGTGGTGTGTGCATATCTAAAACTTTTTTTATATTAAGTTAATCACTTTTCTAACTTAAGAGACTTTTGTAAAGCTTGTCAGGACGTATCTAATGGTGGTTAAAGCGTCAAAATCGGCTTGGTAGGTCCCAAGATATCTTTAAAAAAAACATTTCTTTTACTATGTAAACTTCTTTGCAAACAATAATATTGTTTGCAAAGAAGTTTACATAGTAAAAAGCATGACAGAAGTTCAATTTTATTGGCTACACGTGTGTAAATCGCAGATCCTAAATTGTTAAATATGATTGGTTGATAAAATTAGTAAAATTAGTAAAATTTATACTTGTATGATCTTGTCGATTAAAAATTTTGTGGCTAAGCATTTGTCGCGAATAGAGCAGTGTTTTGTATAGTTTCCACGTAGTCGAGTTTACGTGTGATTAAAAGAGTGTCGATTGTTGTTGTAGTCTGGTTTTGTTATATTCAAGCTTTGTCATGGTTAAGTTCACTAGTCGAGTTTCAGCAGTTAAAGTTTTTCATGTCAAGTTTCGCCGAGTCAGGTTTCACCGGATCAAGTTTGTTAGCCAATTTTCGCCTTGGTCAGGTGTTGTTAGTTGGCCAAGTTTCTCCGATGTCTTTCGTTGCTAAAGTTAGGTTTCTCCGAGTCAAGTTTTTTTGGGTCAAATTTTTCTGGATCAGGCTTCTTTAGAATAAGGTTTTCTCAAAACCAAAGTTTATAGTAAGTCTTATTATTCTTATTTTTTAAAGCGCAAGAAATATTTATTATTTGCGACGATTAATAATTTTTATCTAAAAAAAAAAAGACAAAATTTACACAAAAATGCCTACTAAGAATTTGGGCCCTTGTTCAATTATCAGTTGTACGAATACCAATATTAAATTTCACACAATTACAGTGCTTGCTTACGAAAAATGCCAAAGGAAACAAACATTAGAAGCATATCCTTACCTTGAAGTTAGGAAGCAAATATGCCATCCGCATTATTGCAAACTAGTAGAGCCATATGTCAAAAAACATGTTCAATCCGAAAATGTACTACCAATAAATCTAATATTAAACACTGAATTAGAGCCAATAAACCTCCAATCAAATAATTCAATTGATGTACTGTATTTTATTTTAGATTTACTTTTTTTTTTTATAAATTATTTATTTATGTATTTTTATTAATTTAAAATAGGATACATTCAAGTATAGATATGCTAACTAAAGCATTATACTATTAACAACGCCGGGAATGTACTGGTTTGGAATTGGATCTGGTAAATTTCGAATGAATGATTGAAACAATTAATCCAGGTCTTAAAGGTTTTTTCAATTTTATGACAGAAGCAATTATTTCTAAAGAGCGCTCTGCCTATAGTATAAGCGAAGCCAAAAAATCAGTAGTTGGATTGTGCTATTTAATCGCAGGTTTACACAACAAATTTGTAAACTAGCATAAATTAGAAGTAGAGCTGTATTTGAGAGCATCAGGTGTGACATGGGAGGCTATTGACACAATGTCAAGTCTTGGATATTCAGCATGCACCAAAACAGTAGATATATATCAAAAAAAAATTCAAAAAGAACATTCAGCAAAAATTAATAATTATTTTTTAGAACATGTAATACTGTATTGTGTTTATTATAAAATATATTTATTAAAATAAATTCATATCTTTTAATAGAATAATTTTCACGTTTATAATATCAATGACTACCACTCCATTTATGAGAACCATAGGCCCGATACAGTATCTACTTTAACCACAAACCATTTCGCTACTTGCGTAGCAAAACCTATCATAGGGTGCTCCTCTGTACCACTTGTATTTAATGATATATCAGTCCACAACCCGGCAAATGTAGAAGCGCCGAGGATTTGTTGGTACTTGTTTAATCAATATGCTAGAATAATTGATATTTTATATTCAGATTATCAGCAATCACAAGGTCATATAGTTAGTAATAATTTTGACCCAATCAAACTATTAACAATACATAGTTACGCAAACAATATAAAGGAACGTAGGGAAGAGCGATTGATAAAAGGGCTTCAGCTCTTAGGATTTAAGAAACAAAATTTACATTCTGTACAAGATTATGTTAGCGCATTAAAACTTATATTGTCAATAAATAATAAAACACAACATTTGGATAGGCGAGTTGTACCAGTTGTTGTGGACTGGCCCGGCCAAATTTTTATTAGAAAAGCCCTATATATGCGAAGATTACTTGCGTTATAGTCTTTATTTTCACAACAGATTGAGTTTTTTTAGGCCTGCTTCATATATTACTTAATAGTAGAGAGCAAGTCATTATGATCCACTACTCTTTTTTTGAAAAATTGTTCCACTATGTATTTGGCAAAAATAAAAAATTGGCCAAGAAGCCTCGTCCTTGGTGAGTAAACCTCTTATTAAAACTCGCACGAAATGGCTGGATAAAAATTAAAGACAAAATCATTGAAAAATTTGGACAAGTATGCAAAGACGTCGAGTATTGAGCTTTAATAGATCTGCTTGACAATTTAGTCACAGTGACACTTGACGTCTATACAATTTTGTTTCGATCGGGTCAATTTAGTGAATACGTAGAGGTGATTTTCCACATTTGGACATTTGCTTTGCGCTGGAAGCAAAAGAATTACAACAAAGCGCCTTTTGTATTCCTATCTGATTTATTTTACTGGAATGATACTAACCATCCTTTCTTAACCATATTACAAAATCATTTAACATGTTTCAATGAATATTATGTGGAAAACATACACAGTAAAATTAGAGCCAATTCATCCAAAAACGTGTTAGTAGATAGATTATAAAGCAAGCCTACTTTATTATGAATCACGATCCTACATTTAAAAACACCTATTGCAAAACATGACGGTACCCATATAATGCAAAAACATTAAACTTTTTATATGATAAAATGGCACTTTTTCTTGTATAACATTTTCAATCTATTTTTTACAATCACAGAAAAAGTATTCCAAGACCCAATAAAGATAAAAAAAAAAACTGCCAACCACATACTATCTTGCTACCTTAGAGAAAGATGTAGATTTATGGCACCTTCCAACAGCCTATAGTACAGCACATTCTCCGCGTTCAGGATTATGTGATTCTTGTGGGCGTTCACTTGTTAATAACAATGGCATAGTATTTGTTTGCGGTCATAGTTATCATAATGATTGTTATGGTAGAAAATGCAAACATTGTGTTGAGTTTTATAAAAAAAGAATATTTAAAAACATTTAAAAATTTTTAACCCGAATCAAAAAAGGGGCAGATACACTTACTAAGGAAGATCTTGATGATGATGACGATGATATGGAAAGTATTGAAAAAGAATCTGAGGAAATAGAGGAGGATGATATTTCACCTAGGTTAATAGTGGAAATGAATCAAATAGAGCATTGGTAACATTTTTTTTTTAACAAAAAAAAAAAATGAAAATATGAAGAAGTACCTGCCGATTTAACTAAATCACCAATAATACATAGATATTGAGAAACTTATCAATTAATACTATATATACAGTAGATATAAAGTAACACTTATAGATTTAACTAAATCATTAGATTTTGAATTAAATAATTGACTTGTTTTAGAAATTCATAAATACTATACCAATTTTAATAATTAACATACTCGTCTGCAAATGCAAAAGAACAAGCTATTACTAGTTATTACCATTTTGCTAAGGAAAACCTACGTCTAATAAAAGTCTCACAGATTATTAGATGTGTTAGATGTGTTTAAACAAACTGTTTTCTTTGCGGCCATATAATACTCTGGTAAAGTTTTGTAAAAATTGAACGATTTTTTGATGAGCAGTCATATGATGTGCCCATATTTCATATGATTTTGATATGTAAAATCTTGTGTAACATTAATGCATAAATCGATCTTCCATCATGCTATAGTAAAAAAAATGTTTTTAAAAAATATCTCGGCACCCACCAAGCCGATTTTGACGCTCTAACCACCATTAGATACGTCTTGACAAGCTTTACAAAAGTCTCTTAAGTTAGAAAAGTGATTAACTTAGTATAAAAAAAAGTTTTAGATGCGTGCACGCTACATTTGGAGATCCCCCAATTTTTATAAATAATTTGAATCACATTTTACTATAATTATTCTCTGGTTGACTGGTGGATCACCAATTAATATGGAAATAGAATAAAGATAGGAATTGTTTTACAGAATATTAAATAATTTTTATATGCCATGTATAGGCATAACAATCAGAAGTTTATTTTTTAAAAATAGTATATTTATGTCTTTCTTTTTTCTTTTTGTCATTTTTTTTTTTTTATCTTTTTTGTTTTATTTCTTCTTTTTGTATTTAGATTATGTTTAGGTTTTGTAGTTTTTCACACTTTTTTTTATTTTCTTTTTTTTTAGGTTAGATTTTTTTATATTTATTATTCTTTAAGTAAGGATTATGTAATTTTCTTGCTTAGATATTAAGAAAAGGAGGGTCTTAAAAAAATTAGCAGTCATGACAAGCCTGTAGATACTGTTTGGTGATCTATTTATTTTCTTTAGTAGCAAGAGAGATGAGTAGGGAGATAAAATTCTACTATAGCAGGTTGAATATAGATATACATTTGATACAACTGGGTTAGCCAAAACTTGTAACTTAGATAACCAAAGCAATTATTTTGGTAAAATTAGTTGATAGCATAGTTTGTTAATTTAGGCCTAATAAAGTTTTAGCATGACTGCCAAATCTCCTAAATGCATATCTCTAAATGCAAGTACTATATAAAATTTCTCTAAATATACAATCATATTTGGTCCCAACTTATAAGAGTTCTATATATTTTACTTTTTATAAATGCAAATACTCTCTAAGAGCAGTGTCATTTATCACCTAATTTTATTTTACCCTCCTTCTAGTTTTTAATATATAAATTATCAGGTTTTATATATAAAATTTTAATTTTTTTGACCCTCTTCTAGAAAATCATCTGATAATTGTCAGCTTTCTAAGTGCAAAATTTTAATTTTTTTTACTATAGTTTTAACAAGATGCACTTAAAGAGGTGTGACTATAATAAAGTATAATAAGAGAATAAAAGACATAAAGAATATTATAATAAATCTATTTCAGCTATAATTTATTACTTTTCTTGGCTTATTTTTGTTTATAAATTGCTGGCTATCTAATAGTCTATTTGTTATATATTGTAGTTTATTTTGATTATTATAATCTTTTAAATCTATTAGAAATAATATCTCTAGTGCATTTTTAGACTGTTAACACATTCTATAATAAAATAATTTATTTTATAAGTTTTTTTTAAAATAAATACTTAGTTTTATTCATATTATATAAAATATTTGAAAGTTTGTTGTAAAAAGCTATTAGTAATTATTTAAAATAAAAATATATAAATATAATCAAAGCTATTCTTATATAAAGCAATTAGATATTGCAAATTATTTTAATTTTCATTAAATTTAAATCAGACTACAATTAATTTTTAAGATTTTAAAAGATAAATCAAGATAGTTAGAGTAGTGACAAATATTACATAATATTTTTTCAATATACCTCTACTCTCTATATAAGATAGTTGCAAAACCAAGCATACATATCACTAACTGTGACCCAATATCTATTCAATCAGATTGCAAGATATATTTAGCTAAATTTAATATTTGTGCTTTATTATTTTAATCATACAAATGATATAATAAAAGTTAGAAATATATGATAGATTAATACTAATTTCAAGTCAAAGCTACCCTATACTTTTCCTATTTACATCTCCAGCATATATCTTATTTAAACTAATATATAATTATTTGTTTTGCAAAGAATTTAGAATTTCCTATATACTAATAATGTTTCTAGATATACATATAATTGTCAGCATAGTTTGAAGGAGCTAATCTTAAAAAGAAAGTAATTAAAGCAATTGTTAATAATTAATTAATTAATCCAAAATAAGTTAATGTGAAATTATTTGCCAAATTGTATACTTAAATAAATTAAGCGGCTTTTCATTAATAATTAAATAATGATAGTAAAAAGGCAAGTTGATACAAAAAAAAATCTATTAATAAAAAATGATCAATATAGATGATTAATTCAAATATTAATAGAAATATTATATGTATAAAGAATATTCTTTTTTCGCAAGTTTTTCTTGTTAATAGATTAGATCTTGTAACTCCAAATTTAATAAAATCAAGAATGCATTATTATTTAGAAAATTGTTTTTAAACATTAATATTATGAAGAATACAATTATATTATAAATAAGCCAAACATTTTTCACAAGTATGAAGTTTAATAAAAAGCTTATTTACAAAAATCTGAAGTCAAAATATAAAAACTTTACTAATGTATATATATATTACTATATGGTTAAAAATAAGAAACCAAATTCTAATTTTTGTCCTGTTGATCACCTGGACCAAATTTTCTGCTAACGAAAAACAAGTTTTTGTTGGAGAGTCGTGGCCTAACTTGCGGTTTAGCAAGAGGTTAATAGTTTTCTCTGCTCAGGACTCCTCTTTAGGCTGTTCGGTATGCAAGCCAAGAGCGTTAGTATTCAAGATAACTAGCAGGTGGTGCCCTTGGATATAAAATCTTGGTGGAGAGGCTAGAATATAGTATCCGTCGACAAAGCTTTTAGGCTGTTACTTCTTGGAAGAACACAGGGGAAACAACAAACAACTTGGAATTTCAACACACTCTTTAGAAAATTTTGAAGTCTTTGCAGCCATACGCCCTCAACTATATTTTAGATTTTTAGAAAATTTTTACTAACAAAAAGTGGAGAATCGGCTTACCCCCTTCAAAAGATCTGCATTGTTTACGGGTCTCGATATGAAATAGGACACTCCCAATTACAGTAACCGGTAATATGTGTTGTACTATTTTAGTACCAGGTGAACTACTATCGGCAGGGTACAAATTAGGAGGTAAACAAGAGTTACGAGTCTATGTGTAGGATAATGACTAATGTTGATGCGAAGTAGAGGATTATCTAAGAATTTCTTGTAGAGCTAACTCTACCCCGAAGATGAATTTAAATATAATGTGGACTTTATTTAGAGTAGAGCTAAATAGAAGAGTATTATATAATTTTTACAACAACCTGACATTTCTGTTGGGACTTTTTTCTTTCTGTCTGTTTTTTTCTTTTTTCACAATCTGTATCTTTTATTTTCTTTTTCTTTTGTTTTTTTTTTTTTTTGTCGTTTTCTTTAAAAAATTATTTTTGTTTTTTACCCCCCTTTACCTTGTGCCCTTTGAGAAGAGGGAAAAATTAGAAGGGAAAAAATTCAGTCTTGACATGGTGAACAACAACCCGTTAGTGATCAAGGGGTATACCCAAGTCGGTACGAAATCCTTAGTAAGTTTTGGATCCTAAGAGAGACTAATTGTTGTTTTAGCAGGTTGCTTTGGGCTTCGGCTTGATGAGTTTTTATTAGATTAGAACATTAAACTTTAAAGAGATTATGTACACGTTGATAGTCTAGAAAGTTGTTCAAATAAATAAAGACAAGACTGCTTAAAAAAATAAATAAAAAATAAATAAATACGTAATTGATTAAACTATGATTTATTATATTATTTATAATAAATATAAATTAAAAATTATAATAAATTATTTTATACTTTTTCATTAATAATTTTAAACTATTACTTCTTACCAACATTTTGCTTATATTCTTTCGATTTTATTTATTATAAGTATTTAAGTTGTTTTATTTATTAATTACTATATTACAATTACTATTTGTTTTATTGTTTTTTTAGAAATAATTATAAAGCGCAATAGGTTAAATATACATGAAATGTCATTCAAAACAAAACCAACTAAGCAGTCTCAAGCTTCTTTTCGATCTTCTGCAAATCTTCAACCAAAAAAAATTAAATTATCAAATACAAGTGGATTACAAGTTCAAAAAAATAATAAAGTTGTTGATGAACAAACTAAAACTCAATATATTAATGAAGAATCTAATGTTCAATATATTAGTGAAGAACCTGTTTCTCAAACTCAATATATTAGTGAAGAATCTGAACTTGAATTTCAATATGGCAAAGATCCTAAACTTGAAGTATCTTATAATAAATATTTATTTAATTCAAATAATAACGATAATCTTGAAAGTACTTCAACTATAAATAACTTTAATAAAAGAAATATTGGATTGGAGGCAAAAAGAGTTCAATTAGATAAATAAATTTTATTTATTCATATATCTCAAATAAGTTTACAAATTTAATTATTAAATATTATTAGAAAAAGTCAATTATTCTGCAACGAAGACACTATAATCGGATCTCTTGAATCTCTTCATACAATGATTAATACACTTACAGATTTAGTTAATGAAATAAAAAAAGATCAAAATGAGATATATAAACTTATAAAACAACAACAAAAAACTTTTACAAATCAAACATATTCTTATAAAAAACAGTGGTTTTATGTTAGTATTAAATTTATATTATTATATATATATGTTATATATTTTTATTAACTTTAATTTTTTTTTTATTATAGAAAACTGTATGTAAAGCAATTCAGGAAAAAATGAAAACAATTAAGTATTCATCAAATAAACATCTTGAAATTGTATCAAAAACGGCTCTTAAAGATCACAATAAGGGTCAGTTAGAAGCTGTTCTTATAAATCTTTCGTGGAAAAGTATATGGAATAATAGTATTGCACCTGCTGTAAGTTTTTTAATAATAATAAAATCGTCTATTTTTATTTAACTTTAATTAGACTATTTTTTTTTAATAGGCAAAAGAAATTGCCCGGGAATATCGAAGCAAAATAAAAATTAAAGTAAAGAAAGCATTGACAGAAGTATTTAGTAGAAAAAGATTTCCACCAATTGAAGAAGCACACCCATCAGTTGATCAAATAAATGTATGGAAATTTAAAGATACGATTCAAGTATGCTTTGTAGATCTAGAAAGTCCAAAAAATCCAGACAATCCAAATTTTACTTGGTGGCTTGCTGTTCTTGAGCAAGTTTATCCAGAAGAAACTACTAAAAATAATATTGTATTTGCAAGTGTTTGTATTGACGTTATTTGCAATGCTAAATATTCTGGATATGAATTATGGCAAAAATATGTTGTTTATGAAATAAATTTAGCTCTTAAAGGAATAGAATCAGATGAATTGGAGATTGAGATTGAATGTGAAGGAAACGAAGCTAATTATATTGAAGAGGAGGAAGAATAAATATACCTAACATTAAAGGTATCTGCTAGCATTAGCGTTACATATCTAATTATGTATATATGTATATCATACAGTACATATGTGTACACACGCACATACAAATAGATCACTTATTATTGCTTATCTAGATTTAAAATTCGAGTATCTTTTAATTTTTTTTTTTTTTAATATAAACCCCTACTATGGGAATGCCGAAGTCTTTTAATTTTTTAACAACTTAACACTCACATGAGATTGAAGACTTGTAAGTCTTAAAAGATTTAAAATACTTTTAATATTTTAAAGACTTAAACTACTTTAAAACTCTAATACTTAAAATACTTTCAATACCCATCACTTTTAAAAGATCTGTAATACCAGGATGTTAGATTAAACAGAGTAGTACGATATTTCTTTTGTTGCCAAAATTATTTAATCTGTTTTAACTTTAACTTACTTTAATACAAATATAGTAACTCTCTTTTTCTATTATATAATATTCAACTTCTAATTTATGTTTATTTTAAAGTCTTTTCTTCTACCCATACATAGATCTAGCTTTGCTGGGTTGGAATTGACTTTCGGCTCTTCTTTTTTTCTACTGTATAGATCTAGCTTTGCCGGTTGGAATTGACTTTCGGCTCTTTTTTTTTTTCTACTGCATAGATCTAGCTTTGCTGATTGGAATTGACTTTCGGCTCTTCTTTTTTTCTACTACGTAGATTTAGTCAGTTGGAATTGACTTTTGGCTCTTCTTTTTTTCTACTACGTAGATTTAGCTTTGCCGGTTGGAATCGACTTTCGGTCTTCTTTTTTTTTTACTATGTAGATTTAGCCGGTTGGAATTGACTTTCGGCTCTTCTTTTTTTCTACTACATAGATTTAGCTTTGCCGAGTTGGAATTGACTTTCAGCTCTTTCTTTTTTTCTACTGCATAGATCTAGCTTTGCCGGTTGGAATTGACTTTCGGCTCTTCTTTTTTTCTACTACGTAGATTTAGCTTTGCCGGTTGGAATTGACTTTCAGCTCTTTCTTTTTTTCTACTGTATAGATCTAGCTTTGCCGGTTGGAATTGACTTTCGGCTCTTTCTTTTTTTCTACTGCATAGATCTAGCTTTGCTAGTTGGAATTGACTTTCGGCTCTTCTTTTTTTCTACTACATAGATTTAGCTTTGCCGGTTGGAATTGACTTTCGGCTCTTCTTTTTTTCTACTACGTAGATTTAGCTTTGCCAGTTGGAATTGACTTTCGGCTCTTCTTTTTTTCTACTATGTAGATTTAGCTAGTTGGAATTGACTTTCGGCTCTTCTTTTTTTTTACTATATAGATTTAGCTTTGCTAAGTTGGAATTGACTTTCGGCTCTTTCTTTTTTTTTACTGCATAAATCTAGCTTTGCCGGTTGGAATTGATTTTCGGCTCTTCTTTTTTTCTACTACATAGATTTAGCTTTGCCAGTTGGAATTGACTTTTAGCTCTTTCTTTTTTTCTATTGCATAGATTTAGCTTTGCTAGTTAGAATTGACTTTCGGCTCTTTTTTTTTTTCTACTGCATAGATCTAGCTTTGCTGGTTAGAATTAACTTTTGGCTCTTTCTTTTTTCTACTACGTAGATTTAGCCAGTTGGAATTGACTTTCAGCTCTTTCTTTTTTCTACTACGTAGATTTAGCCGGTTGGAATTGACTTTCGGCTCTTTTTTTTTTCTACTACATGGATTTAGCTTTGCCGAGTTGGAATTGACTTTCGGATCTTTCTTTTTTCTGCTGCATAGATCTAGCATTGCTGGTTGAAATTGACTTTCGGCTCTTTCTTTTTTCTACTATGTAGATTTAGCTTTGCCGGTTGGAATTGACTTTCGGCTCTTCTTTTTTTCTACTACGTAGATTTAGCTTTGCCGGTTGGAATTG
>CAJVPY010005241.1:0-11671 GCA_910591965.1 Dentiscutata erythropus
AAAGCCGGCCGGCCGGGTCTATTTAAAAGTTTCATGTTATGAAAACCAAGTAATTAAATTTGTATGGCCTAATATATTATTACTTATAATATAAAGGTGGAATCCAGTAAATAATAAATGATAAAATTAAAAGCTCAATGTCTCGACAGCATACATATAAAATCGGCTTCTTTTATACTCTCTGAATTTCATATAATAATTTTAGTTTAGTTTTCTGGGGAAAATCTCAAAAATCTGTTCTTAAAACTTACTAAAACTTATGAAGATTCTGTTATCAACATATAAGTTACCATTAAGAATCTACTTTTCTAACCCATGTACATTCAAACAACTCTCGAACGAACTCTAATACTTTCTATCTTTTAAATAGTTTTTAGTCTATAATTTATGGTTCCTGTGTTTAATGAACAGACAACTTGACTTACTTCTTTCAAGATCTCAAGTGCAGTAGTGAGAATTGTTTGTATTCGTAGAGGTAGTCGAGGTAATAAGCAAATAATGAGAAATAGGATCAACCGATAAAGTAGCCAATAAGATTCTGGTGGACATTGGACGATGCCCAAATATTTGAACATGGACGCGGACGTCCAGTCCAGTCCGGTCTGTATCCATGTCCATGTCTATATACAACACTGGGTACAGGTACAGCAGATAGTGTAGAACCTTCGAGCGGACTACTTAAATAGGCACCCAAAAAGTGCACGTGTGGCTTGATGTATTCTTACTATAATTGAAAAACTTAAGCTTCTAATAAAACATTTCCTGGCCTAAAAGATCACCTTAATACTGAAAAAAAAAAAGGAAATCAGGGTTCATATAGATATTTAATATATATCAGAATGCCAATAGCTTTATAATATCAATAAAGCTATAAGTCAAGTTTTATTGATTTACCTATAAAGCTATTGGTATTCTAATATATATTGAATGCCTACATGCAGTAATGTCAAGTCTAATAATTGAATGAGAGTAATAAAAACTATTGATTAAAAAAAATATAAAATAAAAAGTTAAATTTTTCACTCAAAAAAGTGTATTTTTAGTAGTTGTTTTTATTATATTTTACAACAATATTCAAACTACATTACTATTTTTTTTTTGGAGTATTAAGGTAACCTCTTTGACCTGTTGACTTTTTATTAACAAATATATGCTAATATAGTTATAACGAAGATACAACTAGCCACTGTGCTTTTGGCATCATTTATATTAGATGTCTGTACCTGCAGCCCAAACTAGAGCTACCTATTTAAACTTTCTGATCATAATCATTTTTATAGCACTTCTCTGGTAATCTCTGCACTAGTATCTGCTAACCACTCTAGATTTTACAGCCTTACCTTAAAACATCTGTATCTTATTCTGAGTTTACACTGACTAATTATTAGCTTGCATTTTTCTATTAAGTAGATATACAGATATCTTTGAGATAAACTTACTAGAGCCTTTCATACCCCATTCTAGCTAGCCAGGACTCGAAAAACTTTAATACAACTTATATGTTATTAAAAAAAAATTTTTTGCATAAAAAATTATTAAATATTGCTTTTTTATATAGTAAATTTTTAAATTTTGCTTTATTTTATATATCTATTTGGCCAAATTTATACAAACTTTATACAAACTTAGATCTAGTTTGTATCAGATTTCTTTGAGGTTTTAGCTAGCCTAGTTCTGCACAATCTCCAGATTTACTTTTCACCCCAATATTTATATTTGGACTTTTCTTTTTTTGTAATTCTCTAAGGAGGCTTTCAGAAATTACATAATTTTGGGGTGGGTGGGTGGGGTCCCCAAAATATCAGGTTATAATTCTGGTCAAAATTTTATAATTCTAGTCAAAATTATAAAATTATATAATAATAAAATTTTTAAACTTGTATAACTTTTGATCTACTAGATCTATTTAGATGATTTAACTACCAAAATAATTCTCTTGATAAGAGGAGATTAGCAAGCCCAAAATTATTAAAATTCTATTACAGAATCACAAACTAGATAATATTTTGTATTATTTTATATATATTTAAATAATCTAAAAAATTATCTATCTTGTGATTTTGTAAATGGATTTTAATAATTTTGGACTTGTTGAAATCTTCTCTTTGAGAGAATATTTTGATAGTTAAATCAAGTTTAAAGATTTTATTATTATATAATTTATAATTTTGGCCAGAATTATAAAATTATATAATAATAAAATCTTTAAATTTGAATAACTTTTGATCTACTTAGCCTATTTAGATTATTTAACTACCAAAATAATCCTCTCAATAAAATGATTTTAACAAGCCCAAAAATATTAAAATCTAATTACAAGATCACAAAATAGATAATATTTTGTATTATTTTATATATATTTAAATAATACAAAAAATTATCTATTTTGTGATTTTTAACTCTTTCTAACGATCATTTTTACCAAAAATTTTCAAAAAACTTTTACTAGGAAAAAATACAAATGGCTATACTAGATGTGATAAGACATGTAAAAAGAGACCTTAGAATAGCAATTATTGTTTAGAGATAGTTCTTATACGCTATCTGCCGATTTTTTCAAAGTTTATCACTTACTGTAGTGACAGGTACAGCACTTGTCATTTAGAGATAGTTCTTATATGCTATTTGCTAACAAGCTCAGAGTTTATTACTCACTGAGAAAACTTAGTAGTATGCAAGTTCCAGTGTGGCTTTATTTGATTCTAGTAGAAGAAACTTATACTATTTTATTTTGTATACAAGTGGTTTTTTTTTTTACTCGACTTTTTTGCCACTTTTACAAAAATATCAACAAAAAGTGGGCATTTCAGCTTATCTTCTTTAAAAGATTAGCATTGTTTACACCTTCTATTTTTGAACAGATGAAGTAGGATATAAACATGAAATTGTTTTGGCAATAATGCCTTACACTATGTGACGAATCAATTGGCACTTTGGTTAATGAACTGACCTGGACCAGATAATAAAGTCAAAAGAAATTTTAACAATAAGGCTTAGCTTTACAATAGAAATATACAAGATTTTTAAATTTAGTATATAATTTTTACAACTTGTACCTAGTACAGGCTATAATAGTACTTTCATAGATTGTTTTTTTTTCTGCCTTTTTGTGGCAGCCCTATCCGACTACCTATTGGAGATCTTCTAAATCGCCGGCAGAGTTAAATTCTTTCCTTATACGTCGTTCAATAGCAATTTGGGCCAGTATCCTTTTCTTCTATTTAATGTGTTTTATTTTTCTTAAGTATGAGCGTATAATTTATTGGTTATTTATTTTATTGCTATAAGAAAGAAGCAAGTGATTTTTGTTGTATTTATTTTTCTCAAAATCAGAAGAGAGCGTAACTGAACTTTCTTTATTATTATTTTTTTTTGGTCCCTTATATATATATTTTCCTTTTGACTTTTTAATTAATTACATTATAATTTTATATGCCGATATTTAACTTAATCTTTAATTATATATTGAATTCGTTATAACTTATTTAATTATATATTCTTTATGTGTTACTTAACACTCCGATTGATCATTAATGCTGGCATAGCACCCGGTCGATTACGGATAATTAATTATCAGTGATCTAATCGATGATGCCCGTGACCATGCTGAACACTCTTAAGCATCACTAACTTATTTCTTATTTTCATATAGGTTTTATTAGTTCAGTTCTTTGTTCTCTCTTTATATTTATTATTATTATTTGTCTAACTATGATCTTTCAACAACTACTTCTCTTACTGCGTACTTGGGAACTTAGCAACTCTTGGAGAACTGATCATGGGTGTGATACTTTTTCTTCTTGTTTTATTTTTTTTTCATTTTTTTCATTTTTTTGTTGCTTAGGTAGTTTTTTTATTTTCTCTTTCATGTCATTCTTTTTATTTTTTTAGTATTAGTTTTTTTTCATAAATCAGTTAGAAACTATGAATTCTTCTGCTCACGAAGCTAGAGAAAAAAGGTTTAGAAAAGATGGCAGTCTTGATAGGCTGTAAATACCATTCAGTGAAGTATCAAAGAATTCACTTGCAAAGTTTTTTTGGTATGAAAATAAATATTTACTATAGCAAATCGAATATAGATACTTATAGAGCAACCAAGTTAGTAAACACTTATAACTTAGGTAAGCTTAAGGTAACTTGAGTCATACTATATATTCCTGAAAATAAGCTACCATTTTTGGGCAAAAATTATACAAAAATTTCAGGAATAGCTTATTTTCGAGTAATAGAGGTTTTTGACTATTTTTTATTAAATAAAAGTAGTTTTTATATATGTAAAAGTAGTTTCTATATATAAAAGTCAAAATTGTACTAAGTAAATATATATTTTGACCATAATAGAAGTTGTTCAGAATTTAAAAATACATATATTTTGAAAGTTTTATACAATTTGGATAAGTTTTTATTAGTACACTTTTGCACTTTAAATTTAAATTTAAAATGCAAAAGCGTACCAATAAAAAGTTATTCAAATTGTATTAAACTTTCAGAATATATATATTTTTAAATTCTGAACAACTTCTATTATGGTCAAATATATTTACTTAGTACAATTTTGACTTTTATATATAACAACTGTTAAAAATTTTTGAAAAATTAGAGAGGGGTAGCTTATTTTCGGGTAAGAGAGGATTCTTAGTTTTTGGCTTAAAAGTAAGGGGTAGCTTATTTTCGGGAATATATTGTAATTGATATTTTACTTGTGAGCTTAATATTGCATCCTAATAAAGTGTTGGCAAGATTGCTAAATTTATAAAAAAAAAAAAAAAAATCTATCTTGTGATTTTGTAATTAGATTTTAATGATTTTGGGCTTGTTAAAATCTTCTTATTAAGATAATCAGTTTGGTAGTTAAATTATTTTAATGGTCTAATAGATTAAAAATTACATAAATTTAAAATTTTTTATTAATTAATATTATTTAAAATTTTTATACAATTTTATTGGCTAATCATTCAAATTCACACTCTTTCCGACGATTACTTAAACCAAAATTTCCCACAGAAGAAAAACACAAATTTTTGCTAGAGAGTTATGGCCTATATAGTGGTTTGTCTAGAGATCAACTGCTTTTCTAAGGGACTTCTCTATAAGTGACATTTGGCATGCAAGCCAAGAGTGTTATTATACAAGATAACTAGCAGGAGGTGCCCTTGTATAAAAAATCTTGGTGGAGAAGAGAACTTTGTGGACTAACTTTTTTTCTTTGTTGATGAAACTATTAGGCTGTACTTTTTTGAAGACACTGGGGAACAACAAAATAACATGTTATTTCTTTAAGCCATACTCTTTTTACTTGTTCAAGTGGCTTCTTTTTACTTTTTATCGCTTTTCTGTTGGTTTTCCAAAAATTTTTGAAAAAATGTGGAGATTTGGCTTACCTCCTTCAAAAGATCGGTATTGTTTACATTAACCAAATTCGGATGGACTCAGTGGAATGCAATCATGTGTTTGTTGTATTGACTAATATGGTGCTATGGTACAGGAAAAAGATCGACACTCCTGTTTAGAAGATGCCTAAGTCGAGTCAGTGTACGGAACGAGTTAACCCGATAAAGTTGAAGGCTTTATAATTGAGATATACTTTTAGTTGCAATTAGTATATAATTTTTATCTTTATATCTAACACAAGCTATAATAGTGTGTTATAACTATTTTTCTTTTTTTTTGCTTTTTTCATTTTTGTTCATTTATGTTAGATTATTTTAGAATATGTTGAAAAGTTTTTTTTTCCTATCGTGAAGTGTTTTTTTTTCTAAAATATTTATATCTTTCATAAACATGGCTTAACATTTTTACTTTTATATACGAATAAGGGTTTTATTTGTGTTGTCGGGCTTAGATAGAAGAAGTCTGAAAGAAGAGAAGATAGTTATAATGGGTGGCAAGGTCCACTGTTGAGAGCTGGGTCATATCCAATTGCAGAAGAGGTCTGAAAGGAGGGAAATCTTGCTATAGCAGGTCAAACATAGGTACCAAGTTGGTAACTGGGTTAGTTGTAACTTGTAATTTAGATAGCGCTAGGTGGTGGTAGGTAAAGCACTTGTCGTTTAGAGATAGTTCTTATACACTATCTGCCGACTTGTTTAGAGTTTATTACTTACCTGTTATAAATCCTATACGTAAATCCTAGTTGCAAAATTTTACATATTCTAGATAAGTTGTACAAAGCCTAATAAAGTTATAGCATGACTGCTGAATGATTAAAAAAAAAAATAATAATAATTTTATTGGCTAATAAAGTATTAAGTGTAGGTGGGTGGAATAAAATTTTGAAATTTATTAATAACAAAATATTACGTAATTTTTGGAAGCCTCCTAACTAGTTCATTTCTTACTTCTAACTGACAACTAAAAAGGTTTGACTCAGACTTGGCTCTAGATGCTTTTAGTTGTTTTGTCTTGGTATATATTTCTATAGTATATGTTTTTTTTCTCTGATTCGGAATTTCAGTCCTTTGGAGTATCTAGTATATCTTTTTGGTCTGTGCTTATTGATCTGGAACTTCTAATCTACAGATCTGCTAGGATAGAGTCCTCTGCTACTAGTTTTTCAAGCCAGTGGCTTAGTTGGTATATACTGTATACTTTTGTTAGTTCCTAGTTTTCTAAATTAGCAGTTTGGTTAATGGATTTCCCACTTAAGAATCTTTTGCTACTTGGTTTATCAGTTTCAGTCCTGTTGAAAATTTTAGCTATCTTCTTACTCAGGTTTTTTAAACAAATATTGATCATCCTAATTATCTAGATTTTGTATATCAAAGCTTTTATTTTAGATAGTATACCAAACAACTAATCAATAGACAATTATTACTAAACACAAGTTTATTATTTAATATTATTATCCCTAGGATTCAAACTCTAGATCTGCCACTTGAAAGTAACAACTCTATCACTTCACTATATTACCACACTCTTATATATATAAATTTTTTTTAAAAAAATTAGTAGTAGTACAAATAAAAATAATAATAATATATTAACAAGTTTACAACTATTAAATACAGAAATTAATAGTAATAAAAATAATATTATTAATATATTAACAAGTTTATAGCTATTAAATATAAAAATTGACAATTTTTTAATCTAAATTATATATTATAACTTTACTATTATACAACTCTTTTAACAATTATCTGCACTAAATTTTTTACTAAAAAAAAACAAAAAATAGCTTTTTTTTAATGTAGCTAGGCAATATAGAAATATTATAAAATTATAATATAAAAACTTTAACCCTAACTCTGATTTAACTTTAATATAAACTATAAATTTTATTCTAATCTTAACTATTCACAAATTTGTTTAAATTTGGTTAAATAGTTATTTATTTATATTATAATCTTATAATAATTTTATATTGCTTAGTTATACTAAAGATCAATCTAAAAAATTTGTCAAAGATAGAAAAAAAGCAGATATAATGGTAGTTTTTAATATACCCGCTGATCCTATATTCCAAATTTAGAATTAGAAAAAAACATCAAATTTTACAAAAACAAGTTAATAAATAGCTAAAACTCTTCTAGGAAAAAAGAAACCTTTGGATAAAACAAAGAAACTATTTTAGAAGCAAGCAGTATATTTTATTAATAAATTCTATAACAAATAGGAACTTTACAAAATTTTTACAACTTTTGATACAAAAAGTGTGAATTTAGCAAACCTCTGACAAACAAATTACTAATCATTACACCAAAACAACAAACAACAAATAGTGACACGTGTTCTTTTTAGTATAGACAAACAAACAAATCTGTAAGTAAACAAATGATTAGACAAACAACCAACACAAATTAGTCGCGTAGTAGATCATAGAGACATTAAGACAAAAATAACTAGAATAGCAGACTTGAAGAAATTTTTTAACAACTCAGAGAAACAAATGGAGAAAGTTTACAAAGAACAAAAATTATTAACCCTCAAGATAGATAGAGATATAGCAAGTTTTATGGGTGCATCTCACCTAGAACAAATTGGTATAATACGAGAGCTACTAGACAGCTATAAATAGATCCAAGGGGAAAAAAGCAATGGAAAAGAAATATTAGAAGTAGAAATACAACTTATAGGTGAAGTGCTAATAGAAACCGTTTCCAATCAAATTATGGACCAATGTACAAAAATGAATGTAGATACAAAATCTCCAATCTCGATACTTGAAAAGAGAGTATACAACGAAGATATTCAAGACAACATAGCTGCAAAAAAGAAAGAAACAAATTACATCAAAAATGCAAAATTAAACTTCAATGAAAGTGATAAGGAATTGCTAATGCAATGTTAGAACCATAAAGATGATTACAAATTTTCACTAATCTTTTCGGAAAGCAGAACATCAGATCATAGTACAGAGGATACAGCAAAACTAATATCTCTAGCTAAAAGTTTCAATGATATGAATATAGAGATGAAACAGCAAATAACTAATGAAAAAAAACAAAATGTAGAAAAACACACCAATATTAAAAAAGAAGTACAAGAAAGAAAAGATATACATAGCTCGGTATAGGCATCTAAAAATATATTAGCCCAAAACAAGCATTTAGTAAATAAAGCTGAATATTATAAAGAGAAGAGGAATCTAGAGTTATACCTTATAATTTAGAACTTGCCCTTTGAAGTAAATTTAGCAAGAATCAAAAAATGTTTTTACTGTTTTGGAAGAGTAGAACTATTAGAATGGTGCACTTTAAAAAAATCAGTAGCAGCATACATAAAAATCACATACAAAAATGAAAAGCAAAAACTAAACTTACAAAATGCATAGGCTATACATTTTGAAGAAGATAAGACAAGCAGAATTACAGCAAGTAGATTCGATGTTAAGAAACTAGAAATAAGAAAAAAGTATAAATTGATACTTAGAAAGATTTCTAATTTGGCACTTGAGTCAGTTCTGCTTAGACAACTAAGAAGGTTCAAAGCTAAAATGGTGTTTAAGCTCACTAATAGAAATAATAACCCAAGTGGAAATGCTTTAGTCTATTTTGAGTTATTAGAGGACCTCAAGACAGCAAAGGCTTCAGTACCATATTACTTTTATAACAGGTTAGAATAGAGTGAAAACGAACATTATGAAGTAGCCAAAGATATCAGCTCTAAAGAAAACTGATGCATAACTAAAACAAGTGAAACTTACAATAGTCAACACTTTAAAAATCAAGAAATATATTATAGACAAAACCTTAAAAGAAGGAGATCATCTGGTAACAACAAGACAAATAGAAATCAAAGCCCAAACAAGATCATTTACACTGATAGAGTGTTTACAAATAGTAAAAGAAGTAGTATATAAGCCAAAAGTAATATCAGAAAGCCTCTTTTCAATATAAATAATATAAATTTATCTCAGGAAACAGAACTTGCAACAGGTTCAAACAGTTTGCCAATCGCTGATCAAAAAGGAAAGAAAATTGAAAGGCAAGAAACAAATGAGTTAGAGGAAATTCTTGCAGAAATGAGGCAAAGTTTAAAACAATAGAGCATATAATTGCAATGCACTTCTGAAAGGCACCATGGGTGAATCAACTTATATGGGCATGGCAGAAATCCTCACTTCTGTTTCAAGAGAGCCCAAAACACAAAAACAATGTGAGGATCTAAATAGAAAAAATAAAATTAATAATTATGAGCAGCTTAGTTTAGGGTTTCATAACATAAATGGTTTAAAGTTAAATAGACAAAAATTAAAAAACTTAGCAGCTTTAGGTAAAAAAAAAGAGTTTAGAGATCATCAGGATGGCAAAAACTAATATAAATGAGGAAGAAAGTAGATAGATAGATGTAGAGGAATTTGGATATTTTAGCTTCTGGTTAACAAAAGAAGTAAATAAATTAAAAGGATCAGGAGTAGGGGCTTTAGTTAGTAAAAATTGGTCAAAACATTTAGCTATAGTTAGGAAATACAATCTATATATGATAGAGTTTTTCTTCAAGAAAGCGATTACACAAATATGGATAATATATTTGCCACTAGCAGATAAAAAAATTAATAAGAAGATGCAACGTATAGTAGTACAAGAAATATGCAAGAACAAGATAGACACATACGTAAGCATACTCGGAAATTTTAATGCAATATGTAATACAAAATTAGATACTAGTAACACAGGTCGTAAAAATCAAGGGCTTGGGAAAACTCTACTTGAATAGCTTAAAAGTAGAGAGTTAATAGACTCATATAGGTATCTAAACCCATATAAAAAAGAATATACCTAGCAAAAAGATGAGATAGCCTCGAGAATTGACTATATATGGATTGGAGAAGAGATGAAAGAATTTTTCAGTGAGGCTTCAATTAAAGACATTAATCTAGTAACAGGTAGTGACTACAAAATGACATGTGTGAAGTTAGAATTAAGTAAAATACTCGAATATGGAAAACTTAGTAGAAAAAATTAAGAAAAACCAACTAGAAGAGTTTTCTCATATCATAAAGTATCACCAGAAGACTGGGAGGCTTATAGTTTGCATATAGAGCACCTCCTTTTCATAAAAGGTCAAGATAGAAATGCGAAAACTTCTTATAATAAATATATAGACATTAATATTGAATGAGACAATATTAGTAGTGCAATAATGAGTGTAGCATTAGAACACATATCTTGGGTTAATGTTAAAAAAACTGAAGCTCAGGAAAAAAAGTCAATCCCAAAGTCAGAAATTTATAAAGAAGTTAAGTTTTTATATTATTTACAAAAAAGAAGTAAGAAAAGCCCTTTCGAAAAGGTTAAATCCAATAAAAGAGAAAGTTTAAATAAGAGAATTAATGAAATAAACCAGATGCACCAAACACAGATCGCACAAATGTCAGAGTATTGGAGTCAAATTCAATTAGAGGAATTAAAAAACTAGGCAAAATTCTTAGAAAAAAAGCATGTAATGAAGAGTATAGAAAAAAAGAAAATGAAATTTGAGAGAAAATAGAATTGAGATTTGGTATAATGGAAAAAAATAAAAAGAAAATGCTTCAGAGCCTACTGAATAGATCATACAACAAAGTTACGATAGACAAAGTACTAATAGGAGAGAATTCTAGAGTTCACAATATGGAATTAATTAATGATGAAGAAGGAGTAAAATGGCAAGTAATCTCTCACTTTAAAGAACAATTTAGGAAAAGAAATCAAAATTTTAAAGAGATAAAAGCAGAATAGAAAGAAGAATACAAGCCAAAAAAAGAGATTGATTTTTTAATATATAAGGAAATAGAGGTTAGGGTCCTATAGCCTAGTGGTCTAGGCGCCTAACTCTCCACAAACAAGGTTGACAGTTCAATTATAGCTGGTGGTAATTAATTTAATTAATTATCTCTGTAACCTTTGAGGGCTTTTGAATGTGGAACCCTGTGGCGGTAAAACCATGTGAAGTACATATTTGGCCGATAAAGAATTCTTGGAAGGAGTTCCAAGTCATAGAGAAGATCGGGCACTGCATGTGATATGGGTCACAGAAGGTAATACTGCAGAAGGCTATACGTGTGAATCTACGATTGGTAAGGTAGCACCAACAACCCTAAGGCGGCATTGGGATCTTGATTAGGAAAACGGCTATATGCAATATATCTAGAAGTGGTAAGAGAAGCAGTGAACATAGTAAGGGGCTGTGGTAAGAGAATGGCTTTACCAAATATGGAACACCTCTGGCACAAGGAAACAAGAAAAAC
>CAJVPY010005242.1:0-11671 GCA_910591965.1 Dentiscutata erythropus
TCACAGTTGTAATATTAGTGAGTATAAGAAAATTTGGACACAAATTCGTGTCCAAATGACAAACGGTTTAAGGGATAGGTTTAAAATTGGTAGAATGTAATAGATCCGGGTCTTTTATATGGCCGTTTACGGTACTATTAAATCAAATCTTAACCATTAAACGACTAATTGTATTTAATTATCCAGCTGATTATTAAGATAACAATGTATTTGAAATTGTGATTTTTCTAAAAAATTGCTACTACTCTGCAAATATTGTAAATTTCGTAAAATAACAATTCCATCTTTATAACAGTTTCCAAGTGCAAATACTCCGTCAGCCCATTTCAACGGATTTTGATAATGAACGAATGCTTTGCGTTTATCCTTTTTAACTTCAATACCATTTTCATAAAAAATTCCCATATAAAACATTCCATCAGGACTTATCATCTTATCCGACCCTTTTTTGTGATTCTTATTAGCAGATTTTTTATAATACGTAAATGCTTTATAACGATCCTTTTCGACCCAGATTCCACTTTCATAACAATATCCGAGATTATATTGTCCTTTGTGATTATCACTTTCAGCAGATTTTAAATACCATTAAAATATTCTCATTAGTATCTATACCTTTTTCATAGCAGAATCCAATATGATATTGTCCTTCTGAATCGCCACCTTTAGCGGATTTCAACCACCATTTAAATGCTTCTTCCTTATTCTCATTAGTACCTATACCTTTTTCATAGCGGAGTCCAAGATGTTATTGTCCTTCATTATTACTATTTTCAGCAGATTTTAAATACCATTCAAATGCCTCTTCTTTATTCTAATTAGTACCTAAACCTTTTTCATAGCAGAGTTCAAGACGATATCGTCCTTCTGAATCGCGGATTTCAAATACCATCCAAATGCCTTATGTTCATCCTTTTCAAATTAAATACCCTTTTCGTAAAAAATTCCCATATAAAACATTCCTTTAGGACTTGTCATCTTATCTGACCCTTCTTCGTAGTTCATATCCGCAGATGTTTTGTAATAAATAAATGCCTTTTGTTCATCCTTTTCAATTCCAATTTCATATTGATAACAATATCCAGCATCAAATGTTCCTTCAGCGTGTTCCATCTCTGCAGATTTTTGATAATAAACGAATGCCTTTTGTTCATCCTTTTCAACTCCTTTTCCATTTAGATAACAATTTCCAACGTTATTTGCACCAAAAGCATGTCCCATCTCTGTAGATTTTTGATAATAAACGAATGCCTTTTGTTCATTCTTTTCAACTCCAATTCCATACTCATAACAATGTGTAACCATATATGTTCCAGTATTGACATCCATCTCTGCAGATTTTTGATAATAAACGAATGCCATTTGTTCATCCTTTTCAACTCCCTTTCCATTTAGATAACAATTTCCAGCGTTATTTGCACCAAAAGTATGACCCATCTCTGCAGAGTTTTGATAATAAACGAATGCCTTATGGTTATTCATTTCAACTCCAATTCCCACACCATAACAATATCCAACACAAAATATTCCTTCGGCAAGTTCCATATCAACAGATTTTTGATAATAAATAAATGCCTTATCTTATGTTCATCCTTTTCAACCCATTTACAAAAACGATAACAAATTGCAAGAATTATTTGAACCATAGAATTGGTTTGATTTTCTAAGCACCACTTGATTACATTATCTGGATTTTGCTTATTTTTTGCTAAAAACTGATCCAATACGTTAATTATTTGATCTGAACCTTGGCCTTTCGATCATTCTTCATTGTATAAATTATACAATTCTTTAACAATTTCACTATAAAAATTCAATGGCATGTTATCTTTTGAATATAGTTGATTAAAATTCTCAGTAATTTGATTAATATCAGATGAACTGTCAGTTTTTCAGGCTGTACCAGGAACGGAGTGATATTGAAAATTTCACGAAGTGTATGGTTTGGTTATATTGCAAATTAAAAAACTCGAAATTAAAACCTTGCTTTTTTAAGGGATTGAACCTGCTATATAGATCATATTAGTGTGAAAAAATAGTACTATATGGAGTGTTGACCTGATGTATCAGGTATACCAGTACGATCACACGAAATGTGAGAGGGATGGTTCCGTTCAACTTTTTGATCGTGGTCTATGCTGATTCTGAAAAATCCATTTTTTGGTAGAAATGATGATTTTAATTTATTCATTTTTAGAAAGTATTAATACTTTTACAGATTACATACATAACTATGCCATTATTTTATATAATTGCTGATGAATTACCACGTACATGCGTACATATGACTGTGTGAAAATAATATCTGATTCCATTTGATTTTTGAATGGTCATCTGTGAATTACACGGTGCTTGACATATATTATGTACATATACGAACTGTTAAAAAACTGTAGTTAAAAAAAAGGCGGTGTTCCACAATGCAGACGTTTAGAATACGTAAACTTTAGTAAATTTAAAATCGGGCCGGGTCTGGGCTCAAATTTTCAAGCCCGTAATAATTTTGGGCAAGTTCAGGCCGTGCTTGGGCCTAGACATACCCGGCCCATTACGGACCCTAATTATTTAGTAAATTTTTGATGACTGTCTTTCAAAATTATATTTATTATAATGAACGGAATTCAATCAGTATGATTATTGTTACGTTCGTAAATCGCATGACAAAATATTCTCTCTATATGTAATAATAATTGATAAAATATATTATTATTGAAGTAGGAAAGTTAACAGACAGTGTGAGTAAAAATGAGGCATAGTGCCCATGAATGTCATGAATGTCACCTAAAATAATCATCCCTTTATCGTTATAGGGTATGTATGCATGGATGTACGTAGATGACGTTATTATTGGTCATTTACGTCCCGCACGAAAGTAATATCAATATAAAGTACAATTTAACCGTAAAATTTTTGTCTTTATTGATTCAATAGTCATGATTGAATCAATAAAGAGGGTTTACATATAAATATGAACTAATATATGAGGTTGACTTTGTCCGAATTAGCCTGATCGAAAATGTCAGAGGGTAATTTTTAAGGTATTTGTGCACACCATTTCACTCCTCAGATAACCATAACCATAGACTTCGTTGCACTCAGTTCCTGTTATTTTGCTTTTGTACTTCGAATTCTTTAATTTTGTAACCATCAGTTTTAAAAAAAAAATCAGACTGCCAACCTAATTTTCTGATTCCATGGTATGCAAAGCGAAAGATTTTTGGCGGATTTGAATTATGATAAGTTTGATAGTTACATTAAAATCGACTAAGTTACTCCTTAATTGGCGAAGATTAAGAAATAACTCGGTTAACAAATTCATTTTCATATTGATATATTTGAGAATCGAGTTACGGTCAAGCAAATGAGATGGCGGCACGACAGTATTATAGTGGTTAAGGAAAATGCAGCTCGATGTACAATAATAATTTGAAACAGGCTGGTGCTATTTAAATTTAATTATTATGAAGTGGTAAAAGTTACCTGTTAAATTATTTCTTATTCAATGAATTGAACCTGTTAAAATTTCCAGTTCTTTGTCAAAGCCTTTCCTTTCGTTTCTTATTACTTCAAAACTTTAGCAAATAAATTTCAGTTCTGCCACTTAATTTCACACTTTGTGCAGTTAGAAGAGAAGAATTCATATTTAAGGATAAAAACTAAATGATTATTATTAATATAAAATGTAAATGCACAATGGATTAAACAGAAGTTTTATAGTATGACAAAACAAAATCGGTTTTATATATACAACCCTCACCAAAAGGCCCTACTTTTTGATTGCTAATACGGTACCGTAAACAGATTCGTCTAGAGATGCATTTGGCTTATCAGCATTTTGATTAATTGTTCTCAATCGTTATTAATATACAAGTTAATCAAGTTATTTTGCATTCCTAGATATACCTTCAAATGGAACAATTAAGGTGATTCAGAATTAACTTATTTTGAAAATAAGTGAGAGTTTAAAAAATCCCATTTCTGTTTTGAAATTTTGAAATCAGAAAACGAAATAGATATATTTGCAGATGATATATATCTTCATATACTGTAATATATATATATATATATATATATATATAATTTACAAATCACTTATTTCAAAACAAATAAGTCGCTAATTTATATCAATTCAGAATCAGCTTATTATGTCATTTTTCTATATTCTCCAGGTTGTATTAATTATCCACGATCTTAAAAAACTCGATTGTTTGATTTTTAATTGTTTAAAATGTTTTAAAATGTTTTTTAATCAAAATTTACCGGTCAAAGTGCAATAATTTATTTTTAAACTCCGACCAAGTGTCGCGAAAATTTGACTTCCGAATTTGTGTTACCTCAAATTTTCGGGGCTTGATCGGAGTTTTAAACTCCGACTAAGTGTCACTTTAAATTTTAATATCAGCTTCAATGTTTTAAAACTTTTATTAAAACAATTAAAAACATATAAAAAACGTTTTAAAACGTTTTTTTACCATCCCTAGGTGTATCGTACCAGGCACTACCACCTATACTACTGTGTATATCTAAGATGTGTATTCACTAAGCTTGGTTTGTAAGCAGACTAACGCTATCGATTCCAAAGGAATCGATACTCTTTTTATTAGATTATCAATCCGGGTACTTGATTACCCGGGTTACACGCATTATGCAACAATACAGATAGACTTTTAATTAAATTCATGCATCAACGATCACGCCATTGACGTTACCCAGTCCCGATCGGGTAACCCGTGATCGTACCTAACCCTAGCACTATCAACACAAGGGGTGGGGTGTTGGTCGTCACCACGACAATTAGTATAAAAATAACTGGAAGTAAACTTCGGTATATGCTTTTTGTTACTGTATCATAAAAGTTTACTCCAAATATTTTAAAGGTAGAGACTAGTGTTTTTAGGTGCTAAATATGTTTTTTAATTTAGTATAATTATAATAAAGTCTTTTTTTAAAAAATTATATTTAATAAATTTTATTTTCAATAAGTTTAAAAACAAATTATAAAAATTTATTGATTTAATTGTTATTTCTACTAATCAAATTCTCCAAAATGAAGATATATTTCCTATGTTAAGCCATATTTAAATACAAAAAAGAATAATATTAGTGCTAACCCTAATCATAATCATCAGAGGAGATTCAAGTTTAAACCTAAATTTTATAAGCTGTGTTTACTAATTTCCCACCACTTCCCATTGGGCGAATGCAAATATCATCTTCCATTGGACGAAACCAATTACATTATTGATCAGGGTGGCTAACAATTCTATGGAACCATCAAATGCGCCGCAATTAAAAAATAAATTACTTTATCGCAATGATTACATTGATTAAAAATTTTTTCTTTTTTTAAAAAATAATTATTGTCGCGGCTGATGCTGGAAATTAGGGACCTTGATTTAAAAATAAAAACCCTACCAAAATCTACTTATACTCTTTTATTATTAAAACTACCACTAAACCCTAACCCAACCCTAAAAAAAAATCCCTAACTAAAGGCCCCAAAAATTTTTGAAAATTTCATATTAAAATAATTAAAATTTCCAGCATCAGCCGCGACAATTATTTTAGCTGTTTAACATTAACGTATTGTTCTTTTGGGTTTTAGCACTTTAAAGCTTTTTAGTAATAATTTCGTGTGAACGTTTAAATAAATTTTCGCCAAAAAATTTTTATTTTTCAGATCATACTGCCATACGAAAATCCGAAAACAAAATAAGTATTAATTTTTTTTTGTTTTGCTTTATTTTGTTTTGTTTTGTTTTTGTAAGTGTATTAAAAATTGCAACTTAGCAGTGAGTAATTTTAGCCATTGCTGATTAAAACGATCCATTATGTTGATTGATAGTTACTAGGTGGAGTTGTCGCTTTTCAAATAAAGAAAATTGGAAAAGTCCGACGGAAGGGTTTTTAATGGAATTTCAATTATTTTGTTTGCAATTTAGCTAAATTCACGAATCATTACATTATTTGTTGAGTTGTTTTCCAATTTTATTGTAGCATTCTGTTGAGTTTCTTGTTAGTTGGTAGAAAGTTTCTCCGTTGCTTCTTCATTTTGGGAAATACCAGCATCATTTGGCAATTCTGAATCATCGTTTTCCTATTTCATATCAGATGCTTCAATAACATTTATTTTCAGCATTACTAATTAGCAAACTAGCACCTATTGAAATATTGTGTCAGCGCTACTGTACGATTTCCGAAAGCTATTTTCTCGAAAGAACTTAATACTGACTAATTATTTTTTCTTTCGGGAAAATGGCTTTTGAAAACTTTATACTGTATTGTATTAATATTAAAATAATAATAATAATAATAATTAGCAATTTGCAGTATTGTAACTGTATCAATAAAAATGAACAAAGTATAATCGCGGCCAGAATATAATTAAAGAATTCTGAAATAGAGTTGGGTATTTTTTAAAATTACAAGCTTGTAAACGTAGGTCTCAGCAAAATTTTTATTCTCTTGAGAATAAAGTAGCGAACAAAAGACTTTATAAAATTTCTTGGTTGTGTCAGAAGCACTTATTTTCGTTAATATTTAGATTATTTTGATTTTTTTTTTTTACTACAGTAGCAGAAAGAATTTTGAAAGTGCATAAATAAATACTTTCGCTTAATAATTATTTTAATTTTTTTTTTTTGAAAACGATGTGTTGGATTTTGCGGCTGCGCTTAAAGTGGCGTGATCTAGTTCATGCGTCCAATCACAACTGGTGGGGGAATTAGGAATCCCGTTAACTGGCATCCACCGGTAATACAAACCTCTAAAAAGGAAATGGCCAATCCGAGAACTCAAATTTCGGGTATTCCGGATCAGCCCGACATAGAATCCGAACAAGTGCAAGAGAAGAAAAAAAGCAAAGAAAGCGAAAATACTCAAAAACTAGTGTTTAAATTGACCTTTGTGAACTAATTAAAAATAACGGGAATGAAATTTTACATATAAGAAACTCCAACTTATCACTAAGCTAATCCTAAACCTCTATCTTTACACACTTAGTTTATTTACAAAATTGATTTCCTTTTTTGGTTTGCAAATAAATAAATGCCCGATGCAACTTTACTTACTTATCGAATTATAATAGCATCTGTACATATTCTACTTTCGTACAAACTTTCGAAATTACAGGGACATACTCAACTTTCATACAAAATATTACGAGTATTGGTTACATTTACAGTTCACAAAAGAAAATAAAAATTTACAAAGTACGGGACATTGGAGAAGTACAAATGAAAATTTTTCATTCAAAAAGGCTCTACGAACGTAAATAACTGTTAAGTGAGATCTGATATCGGACATAAAATTGCACTTTAAATTTTTATTAGTTTTTATTAGTGCAGGCTACTGTGACTGATTACTATGTCAGCAACCTGTACACATTAAAGAAATGCTGTTTCAAGAGTTCATAACATAATCTAGCAGTTTTAGTCTATAGCCTTAATTACTTGACAAATACTTCAACACCTCAATCAAAGCCTTTGATATTAGATCTTAGTGTGGTTTTAAAATTGGCATTAGTTGTTTATATGACCCTTGCCTCAGTGCATTTCGGTCTCTATATACAGTGATTTCGTGTAACTGTATATACGTGGTGTAAATTGTGATACCTGGTACGTACGTACGTACGTACGTACAGTACGTAGACATATAATAAATTTAGAAGTGCTAACGTAATTCTTTTTTTATTGTCAATTGTTATAGGTATTTCACTTTTTTAATATATATATTTCTTTTTAGAAAAACGTATGTACTAAATTTATATGTGCTTGTTCTAATTTAATATTATTAACATACAAATTTATTAATAACCTTCCTCTCAGGAAACAAAGTACTTATATGCGGTATACCAAACATGTCAGATTGGTTTAAAGTTGCTATTGAACGAAAATTTATTACACTATTTAAGCACGATTCTTTTCAGGATTGGAAAATAATTGGTAGAGGAGGGTTTGGAGCTGTATATAGTGCTTATTCAGAAGATGTTGAAAAAACTATAGCTTTAAAGAGTTTATAATGATATTTCTCAGAATATATTTATTAAAGAAGTATTAATATTTTTATTATGTCTATTTACGTTTATTTTAGTTTTTTATTGATTTTATTTATCCTATAATATACTATAAGATTCAGAACATTACTAGGGTTTCACATCATGATAATATAGTACGATTCTTTGGAATTACTCAAGGTATTATATAATTGGAGAATGAACCCTGTCAATTAACTAATCATTTCGTTCAAATTAGATCCGAAAACTGAAACATACTATATGGTTCTTCAATTCGCTAACAATGGTGACCTTCGATGCTATTTACGTAATCATTTTTCAGAACTAGATTGGGCAACTAAAATTAGGATGGCAAAAGATATTTCTAGTGGGATTAATTGTTTACACAACGTGAATATTGTTCACCGCGATCTTGTAAGATGCCTTTTCTACTTGATTTATTCTGCTTTCATGATATTTTTATATTAATATAATTATAGCATGACAGGAATATATTAGTGCATGATGGTAGATTAATGATTACGGATTTTGGCTTATCTAAATCATTAGATACTAGCACAAATTCTATTAATGGTGGAACGTGTGCTTTCTCTGATCCACAATACCTCCAAAACCAATTTTTATATAAACGAGATAAACCTTCTGATATCTATAGTCTCGGTGTACTTTTCTGGGAATTGTCAAGTGGTGTACCTCCTTTTAAAAATATATCTAATCAAACGGAAATAACTTTAAACGTAATTAAAGGTAGAAGAGAAACACCCATTAACGAAACTCCAGTTGACTTTGTGAATATTTATTGCGATGCTTGGAACAGTGATCCAAATTTACGTCCTAGCATAGCAGAAATTCGTAATAGATTAAATGACATCCGAACGGAACCAGTTCATCATAATAGTCAAGATATTAATGAAGATATTTCGAATCATCATACAGATTTCAATTCACATAATGCAGACAATAGTAATAATTATATTCAAGACATGAATTCAATAAGTTTATTATATTTAATTATTTATTAGGATTAGATCATAGACTTTATTCATTTTCATTTTTTTTTATCAATAACAGTTTATTTACTCTTATAGAACAACGATTTAATCAATTGCAAATCATTAGCCCAGAATATTCAAATATAAATTCCGTACATTATCTTAATGTGAGTAAGGATCCATCTGCAGGATTAAATATATTACTAGAAGTTGATCTAAATAATGCAGAAGCGTTAAGAAATCGTGGAATGGAATACTACAAGCTAAAAAGATATGATGAATCACTAGTAGATTTAAATAAATCATTAGAAATTGATACAAATAATGCAGGGGCATTTAGGTATCGTGGAGCAGCTTATCGCATGATTGGCAGATACGAAGAATGATTGGCAGATTTAAATAAATCATTAGAAATTGATCCAAATAATGCAGAGGCATTTAGATATCGTGGAGAAACTTATATGATGATTGGCAGATACGAAGAATCACTAGCAAATTTAAATAAATCATTGGAGATTAATCCTAACAGTGCATTTGCATTAGCAAGTCGTGGAGCAACTTATGGCATGATGAGTAGATACGAAGAATCACTAGCAGATTTAAATAAATCATTAGGAATTAATCCAAATAATGCAGAAGCATTAGCAAATCGTGGAGAAACTTATAGAATGATTGACAGATACAAAGAATCACTGGCAGATTTAAATAAATCATTGGAAATTAATCCAAATAATGAAAGTATATTAGCAAAGCGCGGACAAACTTATGGAATGATTGGCAGATACGAAAAATCAATAACAGATTTAAATAAATTATTAGAAATTAATCCAAATAATGCAATTGTATTAGCTGAGCGCGGACAAATTTATCGTATGATGAACAAATACAAAGAATCACTGGCAGATTTAAATAAATCATTAGAAATTAACCCAAATAAATTTGCATTAGAAAACCGTGGAGAAACTTATAGATTGATTGGCAGATACGAAGAATCACTGGCAGATTTAAATACTGTAAATCACTGAAAATTGATCCTAATAGTGCATTTGCATTAGAAAACCGTGTGAAAGTTTATATTATGAAGAAAAGATACAAAGAATCACTAGCAGATTTAAATAAATTATTAGAAATTGAACCAAATAATACATTTGCTTTGGAAAATCGGGAAAAAATTAGTAAACGATTAAATAAAAAATTCAAATTTAAGTTCTGGTGATTTATATTTTATATATAATTGCCAGACACAAATCAGTTCAATTATTTACGGAGTTTAATTACTTTCAAAGGGCAAGACAAAAAAAAAATGCTTTTATTGCGATTTGCAAAATTATGTGAAATTTGCGGATCATAAAAAAAAAAGAAATCGATGATTTCTGATTTCTTTTAACATTTTTTTTGCAAAAATAGAAGTTGTAGATTCATTATTTTGTAACATATTTGATTTAGCATCTTTTGCATAAATATAATTGCACATTCATCATGTTGTAAAAACTTGGTTCTTTTTTAGCCTGATAAAATTTTCTATTGCATGATGAGCAAGAAGAAAATTTAAAAATTCAATCATATAGGAATTATTACGATTCTAGAAAATTAATTTGTTTATTACTGATAGAATCATGAAATTTCAAAGTAAAAGCATAAGGAACTTTAGTATAAATTTTTTTTTTGTTAGATATATACTGTATTTTTTTCAGTTACAACAAGTTTTAAAAGTTATATAAAAAAGATGCTTTGTGCATCTAAAGCGTGTTCCGGGATAATAATTTTTGGCCATTAGAATTTTTTTAAAGGTATATACGTACAAGTCTTTATATAGTATAATATTAGTTGGTATATATATACGTCATCAGAGGCACAATTTCTTTCTTTCTTTTTTTGCCATGCAAACCGCAATAATAGTGTAACGTGACGCTACTGTCTGCAATGTAAATTATATACATATTCGGGAGAGCCGCGTTCATAAATTTTTTAGTTCCCTTTAAATGAAAGATGTAGAGCTCACCGAAACGTAGTAGAACCAAAAACCGGTTCGAGATATCGTCAAAAAATTATAATACTGGCCGTGGTCTTTGTAAATACGTAAGAACCTGTTCCAGATCATTTCTTGAATAGTTTTGTCAATCAAAATTTTAGAATGTGCATTCTCATATTGAACACGACATGCATAGAACTATTAAAGCAACTAATTTTAATTGAATTAAAGGTAATATCTATTTAACGGATCATTATCTTATGTTGAATGCAATGAAAATCACCAATAATTTAATAATGTGTACAACCATAACAAGTTCAATAACCTATATAAATGCCAATTTTTCAAATATTTAATACCATTTCATTGCTTAGGGAAGCTTTTTACAATATTTCTATGAATATATGATAACCCGTGTTGGACAACGAGGTAAAGCCGTAAAAACTTGTGGAATTGATTTACTATCACGTGGTGTTCGAACCAATGGCACAATGGGTGAGAAAAACAGCTCCATAAAAAATATATCTGACATAATAAGAGAGATGGGGTATTGTGGACAAGGGGAGTATTGTTGTCAACCAGCATATCTCACGATGTAGCTATCAGAATAAGATGAATTTTATATCATTCGGTTCGTCTCATCGAGACGAATTTAATGGTATAAAATTCATCCAATTCTGATTATTAGATCAT
>CAJVPY010005243.1:0-11671 GCA_910591965.1 Dentiscutata erythropus
ATTAAGGTCAAAATATATATTTACTTAGTACAATTTTGACTTTTATATATAACAACTGTTAAAAATTTTTGAAAAATACCGATTATATTCTGCTTACACAGGTAAGAGGAGTAGCAGATATTACATAATATCATTAGGGAGGAGGGGGTCAGAGAGACCTGATGTAGTATATAATATATATATTATATTAATTTTGATTGGCTAATAAATCTGATGTGGGGAGGGGGGGGACCCTCTCTAATAAAAATATATTACGTAATAAGTGCGACTCCTCTAATGGTTTATTCACTAAGTTCAAAAGTTATTTATTATTCACAAAGCTTAAGTTTGAAAAGCTTAAAAGCTCAAAAAGCTAGGTACTTTCTCTTTTGGATCAATATCTTATATATTATTACTAATCGCTATTTAGTATCACTGATTATTATATATTATCTTATCACTCATACAATCAATATTTTAAACTTTTAATTAATCTTCATATACCTGAATCACACCATTCATGCAAATTGGATCATGATCCGATCATGATCTCTTGTGCTACAAATATCCGGGGCACCAATATCAACTATGACAATAAGCTATTCAAGTTAATAGCATTTACTATTCATTTATTTATGCTATATTTTTCATTTAGATTAATCCTAATTACGTTATTCTAGTTAATTAATAAATATAAGATCTTATTTTATTGTTATGTTTGAATAAGCTATTCAAGTTAATGGCACTTTACTGTGCTACATTTTTCATTTAGATTCATTCTAATCATGTTACTTTAGTCAATTAGTAAGTATAAGAATTTATTTTATTAACTAATATATTTGAATAAGCTATTCAAGTTAATGGCATTTATTGTTCATTTATTCACTTTACATCTTTCATTTAGATCAATTTTAATCGTGTTACCTCACTCAATTAGTAAGGTTAAAATCTTATTTTATTAACTAGTATGTTTGAATAGCTATTCAAGTTAATGATATTTACTGCTATATCTTTTATTTAGATTCATTCTAATTATGTTATTTTTGTTAATTAGTAAGTATAATATCTTATTAATTAGTGTATTTTAATCCAAGTACAGTCAAACCTCTCTAAGTACATGCCCTTGGGACTACACTTTAATAACATGCATATAGAAAATAATAAGAAAAGTGCAGTAGGTATATATGTTTGGGCTAGCACTTAAGTGTGCATTTAGAAAGCGTATATACTTATAAAGGGTTGTTTGACTATAGTATGATATCATCATGCTAATTTTATTTTCATTAGTTTGTACAGATTTTTATTTATTGATATTTTCAGATTTACTATTCAAATTCACAATATTTATAATTACAGAATTAATATTATATTTTTTATTTAAATTCACATTCATTTTACAGTCAGACCTCTCTAAGTACACGCTCTTAGGACTATGCTTTAACAATATGCATATAGAGAATAATAAGAAAAAGTGTATTCAAGTATATGTTTGGGCCAGCACTTGAACGTGTATTTGGAGAAAGTGTGCACTTATAGAGGGTGCACTTAGAGAGATCTAACTGTAGTTGGTAGTTTTTAAAATCTTTTATTATGTAGTATTGTAATTAAGTTATAATATTTATTGTGTTATATCTTTCATTTAGATTTACTTTAGTCACATTATTTTATTCAATGCAGTACAAAAATTTTATTAATTGGCATATTAAAATTTTCCATACTACTTTTTTTTTTTGTTTTTTTTTTTATTATTGTTAATATCATATATAAAAAAGCAAATAACTTTTACAAAGTATTACATGAATACATAATAGTTAAACAGATAGAATTTCTATAGCATCAAGATTGACATGATATTATACTTCCAATTTTCTATTTTAAAGCTAATTTAAGTTAGTAAACTACTATTAGCTAAAGAAAGGCTAGAGGAAAACCTTGTTAGTATAAGATAGTAGTATATATATATATATAAAGATTGAGATAGTTGAGATAGAGCTAAAAAGATATTGTAAAATAAATAATAATAATAATAAAGAGTAAAGTTTGATAGATAAAAAAAAATAAAATAAAAGATAATAAAAGTATTTAAAAAAGAATAAAAATATAAAAATTTTAATTTATAACCTTGCAGTGCTATGTATTTAGAGTATAGTATATAAGAGAACTTATAAGAAAAAGCTAAATAAATAATAATTAAAGTGGACAGGAACTCTTTCTGACAATCACTTAAACCAAAAAATTCTCACTAACAAAAAAACAAAATTTTTGTTGGAAAGTCGTAGCCGACGTAGAGGTTTGTCTAGAGGTTAACATTTACTCTGCAAGACTCCTCTAAAAGATGTTTGGTATGCAAGCCAGAAGTGTTACTATACAAGTTAACTGGCAAAGTAACAATAAACCCGGAGGTGGCACCCTTGTATATAAAATCTTGGTGGAGTGTGGGCAAAGCCCAACTTTATCAACAAAACTACTCGACTGTTAACAAAAAACACAGGAGATACAACAAAACTTTAGTTTTTCCAAGCTGCACTCTTTTACTTGGTCAAGTGGTCCTTCTTTTTACTTTTTCTTACTTCTCTATCGGTCTTCCAAATTTTTTTCAAAAAAGTGGAAGATTTGGCTTATCCTCTTCAAAAGATCGATATTGTTTACTTTCCAAATTCGAACAACCTAATGAATTGCAACCACGTATTTTACAGATACGGTGTGTTAGGATCAGGCCCCAGCACAGAACCCTAATAATAGTAGCAGGTGGCTTGAGATATGGGTCTACAGACGGCGGTAGCATCTGGCTTGAGATATAAATTAGGATAGGCATGACATAGTTATTCGAAATCAGTCAGAAGGTCAGAAGATCGAAAAGAAAAATCAAAAGTTAAGGCAAAGCTTTACAATAGAGATATACAAATGTTGCATTTGTTATATAATTTTTATACTCACCTGGCACAGGTTATAATAGTATATTTTCTTTTTCTTTCTTTGGGTGCGTCTATCAGAACTATCCTATTTTTTTTTGCTTTTTTTATCTTTTTTCTATTATGTTAGAATTCTGTTTAGGATTTATTTTTTGGTTATGTCTTTTTTTTCTTTTTTCTGCTTTTTCTTTTTCTTTTCCTAGATATAGCTTTTTTCTTTCGTAAATGTGGCATATTTGTTTTTTCTTATAGAAAAGTAAGAGATTGACTATTTTGCCCGAATCTAGGTGGAAAAAGTTTTAAAGAAGGAATAGGTAGTCTTGATGGGCTAGCAAAAACCTTCTGGTAAAGTTTTATTTTCTTCAAGTGCAGGAGTAGATATTATGGAGGGGAATTCTGCTTATAGCAGATCGCACATGGGTAATTTGAACTTCCGGTTACAAAGAGCCGGGTAAGTTAATACTTGTAATTTAGGCATCGTAAAGACCTAATTTTAGAGTCTCGTTTTTTAAAAATTTGTAATATTTCTCAGTATAATATTCCAGGTCTAATAAAGTAGAGGCAAGATTGCTGAATTTTAAAAAAAAAAATAATAATTGAAGTGAAAAAAAGAAAAAAATATATATTTGTATTGTAGTAGATAATGCTACCTCGGTGTACCAAGTCTAAACATGCTACCAGAGGGTTTGAATATACAGCCCTGCAGTGCAATATGCCCTAACCACTGTACTACAAATGTTATAATAATGAAAATTATTTTTGTACATTTTTTGAAAGTTTGATTTGGGTAAGATTTACCAATTAGATTGTTTGATTTGACCTTGTGTTAATTGTTGAAAGATTTTGTATTGTACAATGGATATATTTATTTTAAGATTTTTTGTTTAGAGTTGGTTTACATTTTAGACTAAAAATGAGTCGATAAAGTTATTTTAAAAGTCATTTGAAAAGGAGTTTTAAGAGAAGTTTGTCTCTGAAAAAGATAGAAGATTTGCTTCCAAAAGAAAAAGAGGATTTGGTTTAGGATAATGTTGTAGCTTTAACTTGTGAAGAAGAAATGCTTTTGTCGCAAGTAGAAGTTGTGGAAAATGTTAGTAAAATTTTAGAAGAGCAGGCTAAAGAAATTTATCTTTATGATTTTTTATTAGTTGGGTTTTCAAGAGTGGATAGGTATATATTTGTGTTATTAATATATATAGGTTGACAATAAAGTTATATTTAAAAAGTTAATAAAAAGAAATTAATTATATAGTTTATGAAATGAGGAGAAGTTTATAAAGAAGAGGTTGGAAGAAATAGAAAACTAAGTTCAAGAACAGAGGGCAAAACAAAATTCAGAAAGTGGACAAGATGAATGTGTTTTGAATTATTTTCTTGATCTAAAAAGAAAGTATATATAGAGGTTAGAGAGGTTGAAGATGTTGTGTCAGGCAGAAAATTTTGGTGAAGTTAGCAATAGTATAGGTGTTATAGGTAGTAAAGTAGTTGAAGTATAGAGTTTGTATTATGAAAAGAGTTTTTTAGAATTTAGTATAGTTTTGAAAATATCAAATCTATAAATTTTGAATAAAGGTTAGGTTGTTAATTAGGTATATAATAAGTATATAAGGGATTTGTAAGATTATTGAAAGTAAATATAATTAATTAATACATGAGAAAATTGTAAAGTTTTGAAAGAGTAATTTTTAAATATATTGATCAATATTATTGTTAAAAGTAGTAGTGGAGTTTTGATGTGATGTTAATCTGGAAAAATATGTTTTTGTACGTTTTGATTTAAATGTTATATTTCTTGCAAGTTCCAAACTGTGTTGAGTTTAATTTCTTGGAGTTCAGATTTCAGTTATAAACTAATTAAGAAGGTTATTAGAAAGATTGATAAAGAAAGGTTGCATATATTTATGAAGAAAAGAATATACTTGATTAAATAATTGTTGGTTGATAGTTCGAGAAATAATTGTTAAAATTTGTAAGTTTTGAGGTATTGTTTGTATTAATAAAGAGTTGTTGAATATGTTGAGATTGTAAAGATTGATTATTATTAGAATTTAAATTTTCTATTGTTTGAAGTATATAGTTTTTAAAGGTATTAGAGAGTTGCCAGGATGTGTAGTAACAATTTATAATGTGCAAAGTATTTTCAAGTTGGTTGTATCGAGCACAGTTTGGTGTTAGGTATAAATATGGATATTATATATTATGATTTAACATTATTGGTAGATTATCAAGAATAATTTTAATACGTAGAGTATATAAGTTTGCATTGTAATTTTGGAAATTGAGAATATTAAAGAATAGTTAAATATTGAAAGTAGAACTAGTTTGAAATTTTTTGAGTTGAAGAAAGTAGTTAAGTGTATAAATAGTATAGAAAGTTTTAGTAAGTTTCTAAATTGGTGTAAAGATTGTATTATTATACCATAAAAAATAGGGTATTGGAATTAAATAGTTATAATTAAGTTCGATTTTTGGCTGATAACAACCTTCTTTTGCTAATCTGTCTGCATAATTATGTGGTGAGTTTGGTTTTTTTGAGTAAGATTTTGTTTTGTGTATAGTATATATAATATTTTTAATTTTAAAAAGATTATTAATAATATAAAGAAGATCCCAGTTTTTTTGTTTAATTTGAATTGGTTGGTCAGTTAAAAGTTTTTAGAAATTATATATTGCTGTAGAATTATCCATATGAATATGAAAGTGTATATTATTTGAAAAAATTAGAAGTAGATAAATAATTGGTTCTGTTTCTAAACGATTAGTATTTTGTGTATTTGTTGATACAGAGTAAAAGTTAATTTGTGTATTGTTTTCTAAGAACTAGCCAATTTCTGTTTAAATATTTGGTGATTTGGTGTTTTGTATTGAAGCATCTGAGTAAAAATGTAGGTTATTTGTAGATATGGTTAGAAAAAGGTTTTGTAAGTTTATAAGTTTGTTTTTGCAAAATGGGGTTAGGATTATATTTTCAATAAGTATTATATTGGGATTATTAACTGTAATAGAAGGAGTTAGAGTAGAAAGTGGGGCTTGAAGTGAGGAGAAAATTTCTAGCAGTGCTTGTATTTCTGCTAAATCAAAAACTAGATAAATATTTTGCAAGTAAATAGTTTTGCATGTAAAGTTTATGATTTGGCTAAATATTACTGTGTATATAGTGGGAGTAGAATTAAGTATTAAAATGCCTGATATATCAGTATAAAAGTTTATCAGCAAATTTAATAGAGCATAATATTGCACAATAATTTACGAAGCGTAAAAAAACTGTAATATTACATAATAACTTTCGCAATATTGTGAAATATAAAATTAAGAAATATTATATAAGATTATTACGCAATATTATGCAAGAAATTATGCAATATTATGTAAAATAATTTGAAATAATTCGAACCAAATTAAGATAAATTACTATGAACTATGAATGCAAAATAATTTGAAATAATTCAAATTATATTAAAAATGTTTGATAAAATTAAAAATAATTAAAATTAAAGAGCTAATATTTTTAAACGTTAATATTCAAGAATGAAACAGATTGTGATAACTATGAACTATAAGAGCAAAATAATTTGAAATAATTCGAATTATATTAAAAATGTTTGATATAGTTAAAAATAATTAAAATTAAAGAGCTAATATTTTTAAATGTTAATATTCAAGAATGAAACAGATTTTGATAAATTACTATAAACTATATAAGCAAAATAATTTGAAATAATTCGAATTATAATAAAATATTTGATATAGTTAAAAATAATTAAAATTAAAGAGCTAATATTTTTACTATTTTTAAAAAATGCAAATAGTTTTGAAACTTTTAATAAAATTTGTAATTTTTTTAATAAATATTATTTAGCATGTTATTCCAGTTATAATAGTATTTAAATCATCAAAATTGGATCAATATTCGTTAAGATAGCTCAATTAAAATTTATATATAATATATCGAATATTTCGATATAAAATAATTTAACCTATTTTTAAAAAATGCGAATAGTTTCGAAACTTTTAATAAAATTTTAATTTTTGTTAATAAATATTATTCAGCATGTTATTCCGGTCATAATGGTAGTTAAATCATCAAAATTGGATTAATATTCATTAAGATAGCTTAATCTAAATTTATTCATATTTAAATAAATCGCAACCTTGTATATATGATTGAATTTGTATTTTGTAGCAAACAAATATATGTATATATATATATAAACAATTTAAGGGGTAAATAAATACAATAATACAGTAATATCGTAATTGTATTTATTTAGTATCAATTTAGAACAAATTTCAAACATCCAACAATAAGCGCAATATTGTGCATTGTTGCGATTTATATAAATATATATAAATTTTAATTAAGCTATCTTAATGAAAATTGATCCAATTTCATTTCAAAATTCAAATATCAACTCTCACCGACAATCCCTTGTACCAAAATTTTTGAGAAGAATCCAACTCGAAAAACAAGAAACCCAATATACAATACACCTGGTGAAATGAATGAAACCATAAGCTAGCACCTATCATTTAGAGGTAGTTCTCATACGCTACCTGCCGATAGGTTTAGAGTTTATCACTCACTGCAGGGACGGCAACTGTCGTTTAGAAGTAGTTCTCATACGCTACTTGCCGACAGCCTTAGAGTTTATCACTCACCGAAAAGAAGAGTTCTCTCCGGGTTGAGTATATTGGGCCCTGGCTTTGGTAACCTTCACTCCTTAGTACCAAAAAGACTAAGTACAATAATAACAAGAACCCTCAAACACCACCCACTTGGTTTGGCAACAAAAATTTCAGAAAAAGTAGGCGAAATAGCTTATCCCTGTCAAAGGATCGACATTGTTTACAGTTATCAAATTCGGATAACGCAGTGGAGTACAACCATGTACCCGGGCCAAATATGGGAATGGTGCCACTATTTTAAACTAGACTACCTCTGGAATCTCTTGTGGGAGTTTTTAAGACACATAATGGCGGCGGCAACCACTTTAGGGATAGGACCCGGAGCTGCAAAGGCTAGAAATTTCTGATCTTATGTGGTGGGATAAAATTAAAGTTAAGGCTTAGCTTTATATTAGAGATATGCAAATATTATATCTGTCATATAATTTTTACACAAACCTGGCATGGGTTATAACAGTGTGTGTCAGGATCCCCAACCTTTTTTTATACTCTTTTCATCTTTGTTCATTTATAATGGAATCTTATTTAGAATATGTTCTTTGTGTATTCTGTTTGGTTTATCCTTTCTTCTTCTAGATATAGTTTTTCTTTCATAAACGAGGTATATATGTTCTTAGCTTGTAAAAAAGTAGAAGATAATTATTCTGCCCGGACTTAGGTGGAAAAAGTTTTAAAGAAAGGACAGAGGATCTTGATATAGTATACAACAACCTGTCAAATGATTGAGAAGGGTATTCTTAGTCAATACAAAATCTGAAGCGAGTTTTGGATCTCCTTGTAAAACAAATAGTTGTTTTAGCAGATTGCATTGAGCAGTTCTCTATATGCTTGGTAAGTTTCTATTAGAATAGAATACCACACTATTTTGGTTGTTATTTGTATAATAATAATCTTTTAGTAGTTCAAAAAATAAATAGAAGCAGAATCGCTTAAAAAAATATATATATATTAACTATATATTTAATAATATTAAGTGCTTTTTAATTGTTATATCTTTATTATTAATTAGTAATTTATTAGTCAACCAGAGAGTAATTATAATAAAATGTGACTTAAATTACTTATAAAAATTGAGAGTCTCAAAATATGGCATGCACGCATCTAAAACTTTTTTTAATACTAAGTTAATCACCTTTCTAACTTAAGAAACTTTTGTAGAGCTTGTTAAGATGCATCTAATGGTGGTTTATATTGGCCAATTGATTTTTTGAGCCTTTTTTTAATAAACAGTTATACAAAAATTTGCTTCTAAGTAACGAAAAAACTAACAAATAAACCACTTGTTAAGATAATGAGTTATGATAGATTGGCAACTTCAAGGATAAACTTAGTGTTTGAAATCGGATTAAAAATCCCAGTTGATCTGGGATTGATCCGAATCCGATCTGAATCCGTAATTCAAATTGAATCTGACGGTTGATCCGTGGTTTGTCACACTTTGTATTACAATTTATGTGATAAATTCGAATTTGTCACACAACAGATTTATACAAACTGTGATAAGTTCGAATTTGTCACATGACGAATTCGAATTTATCACATGTGATGATTATATAAAGATGACCTAAAATTAGGCCCAAATCCCGCTCAATCCAGGCCCAATCCACGATTCAGGGTCCAAAACTAATCCAACGGTTTGGATCTGCACAAATCTGAATCCGATCCGTGCTGACTTTTTCGAACACTAGATAAACTTAAAAACAAATTTTTAAAAAACTGGCCTTTTTAATATATATTTAGCTTATCCCTTAAACTATCTATTTTAGCAAACAAATTTGTCTGCTAAAATAATTAGACAAAGTAGAATATTAAAAAAAATTTTTTTTTTATGAGGATCTTTATTTCAACTAGCTATAATAACTTCCAAAGGCCTAAACCACATGTTACACTCAGTAGCCACAATATAGCATACTCGAAATGATTTAAACAAAGAGTATAAATTTGCACAATAGCTTTAAAGTATATCATTTTATTCAAACTTTTAAGTTACATTATTTTTCTCACATTGTTCTAAAAATTAGCTCTGTGAAGTTGTTTATGAAGAATCTTTAACCAACTTTAATATTATATTATAAAAGGTACCTCTACATAATGATTATGAAAATCTTTTATGATTGTTACATGACAGTATCTTTTTTACTATTAAATTTAATCGTAAAGACTATATAATGATCAATTTTATTTAGTTAATTTTTAGGGCAGTATTAATAAAATTTTGCAAAATAAGAATTATATAATATTTAGCACATTGTATACTTTTATTCTAGCTTAGAGAATATGGGATGTGTTTTAATAAGATTTAGGGCAATTATAAAAAAATTGGCCAAAAACCATTTTAGCAGACAAATTTGTCTGCTAGACAGTTTAAGGGATAATTAAATATATAAGCACTATAATTTTCTATATATTTAATTATAAATACAAGATTAATTAAAAGGCCGTTCTTATAAAAATTCACACTATACTAAATTTTAAGTACAAAATTTCTTTGATAATTCTCGATTATAATTAGTTAATTTTGGGGTCAAAATCAAATTGGCTAATATGTAAAGCATCAAAATTAGCTTGTAGGTGCTGAGATATCTTTAAAAAATATTTCTTTTACTATATAAACTTCTTTGCAAACAATACTATTGTTTGCAAAGAAATTTATAGTAAAAGAAAAGTTTTTAAAAATATCTTGGCATCTACCAAGCCGATTTTGATGCTTTAACTACTATTAGATACATCTTGACAAGCTCTACAAAAATCTTTTAAGTTAGAAAGATAATTAACTTAGTATTAAAAAAAATTAGATACGCATATGCCACATTTTGAGACCTCTAATTTTTATAAGTAATTTGAATTATATTTTATTATAATTACTCTTTGGTTAACTGGTGAATTACTAATTAAATAATTAATTAAAGTTAATAAGAGTGTAGTGATATAGTAAAGTGATAGAGTAGTCGCACCCCCAAGCTAGCTTGTAACTAAAATTTCAAGTTTGAATCCTACTAACAATATTTCAAACAAAACTATTTGTATTAAGATAACAGATCTTTATCAATAAGTTGGATTATAGTACTTGTAACTCCAGTCACACTAGTGCCAGCAGTGTACTGGAAAATTCTAGAAGTATTTGGATAATATAAGTTATACAAAAAACTAAAATTAAAACAAAATACCAATAAAGAGAACTTAAAGATCTGGAACCAGCTTGGCAAAACCCAAGTTGAATCACAAAGGTACTACAGACTGAAAACCAATAAACTAGTAAAACTGAATGTCAAGATCCTACGATAGAGGAATTTACCAACCTGGTTGCCAGAGTTATACTGGAGGGAAAAAACTTGTACTTTAGAAATAGTACTAAGAGAAGAGAGCCCGTGAAGCACTTAAAGCTAAGCAGATATCGAGGAATTGGTTCAAGAAAAGTGGATATGAAGTAGGTATATAATCTTGAACCAATAAGGGCAAAAGTATATAATGGGTGCTTAATTAGAAAGATTGATGCTTAAAAAATGTTTGTAGAATAGCAGCACCCAAAAAGTGGCATGAGATACAAATATGGAATAACAGATCAATATATACTAATTAAAAAGAAGTTATATAGAAACATGCAGATGAATATATATATAGGACATGTACTGCTTTGTTAGAAATATAGTAAAGTGTTCTAAAGTAGGGTACAAAAGCCAATATAAGGTGATATTAAAATTTACTTAGTTTAGTAAAGAAGCTTTTTAAATTAGAGGGCTAACAATAGTAATTAGAACCAGATAGTTTAAATAGACAACCTTCATAGTTGGAGTGCAGATATAGCAAATAGTGTGAAACCCTTAGTTAGATAGAACATTTAAATTAGGCACCAAAAGTGCATGTGTGGCTTGATATACTATTGTTGTATTTATACTTTAAAATATTGTCTATATTCTAATAAAAAGTTTTCTAGGCCAATGAGATCACCTTGATACTAAAAAAAAAATTACCATATTCATCCGAAAATAAGCACTCTCCCGAAAGTAAGCATCCTCTACAATTTATATATACCTGAAAATAAGCACCTCTTATATAATAGAAATAAGTAACTAAATATCAAATTATTCAAATTA
>CAJVPY010005244.1:0-11667 GCA_910591965.1 Dentiscutata erythropus
TGTTATATGGAACGATATGTATTTCAACTAAAGGTTTAGGCAAAAATTTTAAAACTGTAATTCGTCGATTTGTGTAACGTACGAAAAATCATATATTTTAGATGTGACAAATCGTGTGACAGTTATATGATTTTATACGTAGATTGTTTAATTAGTAAAGTTAAATATTTAACCTCTATTATAGTTTAAAAATCATTTGCAGTTAGAAAGTAAAAGCGTCCTTGGATTAACTCAAAACAATCATAAATGATTATATGTTGGTATTTGATGAATTTGGCTCTAAAAGATCTAAGCAAAATGGAAAATGTGCAAATTGTAACCGATATAACACATCAGAAGCCTGGTGCCAAACATGCGATCCTCAGAAAATAACACAAGAATGGACAAGCGGAAATAAAGATGTCGATGATTGCATTAAAGAATTTCAACTTAAAGCCACATCACATAGAAATGTGATTGAGTGGATTCCTTTTAACCGATTAGATAATGTTCAAAAGGTTGGTGATAGATATTTAGCAACGTGGTTAGATGGAAAACGTAATGAAGAATTTAAAAGTGAACAAGATGAATATATACAGTCACGTATGCCATCATATAACGTGGAGCTTAAAATATTGGCAGGTTCGCAAAATTTATTAAATATTTTAAAAGAAGTAAGATTATTTTATTATATGTAGATTATTTAATATTAAAGTTATATACTTAACTTCTATTATATGTATATTTTATATTTTATAAGTTTAAAAATCATTTGCAATTAAAAAGTAAAGGTTTCTTTGGATGTTATATAGTGTGTCTCTGTGCTCTTCTGTCAATGTAAGGTGAATTCTCTATTTGGAATTGTGGATCTTCTGGTGTTTGTCCTCGGGCATTTTTTCGGCATATGAATCTTTGGTGTTTGTCCTTGGCATTGTAAACCTTCTGGTATTGTCTTTGGGCATATTTGGCATTGTGTGTGAACTCTCTAGTGCTTGTCCTTGGGCACATTCGGTGTTGTGGTGAATTCTCTAGTGCTTGTCCTTGTGTATAGTGAATTCTCTGGGCATGTCCTTGAGCACTTTCAGTATTATGTGGTGAATTCTCTGATACGTGTTTTTAGGCACTTTTGGTGGTATGTGGTGAATTTTTCTTGAACACTTTTGATGTTGTGTAGTGAGTTCTTTTCTTTGCTGCTTGTCTCCGGCATTGTGTGATGAATTCTCTGGTGCTTGTTCTTGGGCACTTTCGGCGTTATGTGGGATGTTTGTCCTTGAACACTTTCAGCATTGTGTGGTGAATTCTCATTGGCAATTTTGGTATTGTGTGGTGAATTCTTTGGTGTTTGTTCTTGGATGCTTTCGATGTTATGCCTGGTATTTGTTCTTGGGCATCTTCGGCGTTATGAATTTTCTGGTGTTTGTTCTTGAACACCTTCAGCGTTGTGTAGTAAATTCTCTGGCATTTGTCCTTGGACACTTTCGGCACTGTAATGAATTCTCTGGTGTTTGTTCTTGAACACCTTCGGCGTTATGTGGTGAATTCTCCGGTGTTTGTTTTTGGGCACTTTCGGTATTTTGATGAATTCTCTGGTGTTTGTTCTTGAACATCTTCGGTATTGTGTAGTGAATTCTCTGGCATTTGTCCTTGGGCACTTTCGGCACTGTGATGAATTCTCTAGTATTTGTTCTTGAACATCTTCGGCGTTGTGGTGAATTCTCTGACGTTTGTCCTTGGGCACTTTTGGCACTGATGAATTCTCTGGTGTTTGTTTTTGAACACCTTCGGCATTGTGTGGTGAATTCTCCGGTGTTTGTCCTTGGGCACTGTGATGAATTCTCTGGTGTTCTTGAACACCTTCGGCGTTGTGTAGTGAATTCTCTTCGGCGTTTGTCCTTGGACACTGTGATGAATTTTCTGGTGTTTGTTCTTGATACCTTCGGCATTGTGTGGTGAATTCTCCAGCGTTTGTCCTTTGGCACTTTTGGCACTACGATGAATTCTCTGGTGTTTGTTCTTGGCATTGTATAGTGAATTCTCCAGCATTTGTCCTTAGGCACTTTCGGCACTGTGATGAATTCTTTGGTGTTTGTTCTTGAACACCTTTGGTGTTATGTGGTGAATTCTTTGACATTTGTTCTTGGGCATTTTGGTACTTTGATGAATTCTCTAGTGTTTGTTCTTGAACACCTTCAGTGTTGTGTGGTGAATTCTCCGGCATTTGTCCTTGGGCACTTTTGGCACTGTGATGAATTCTCTGGTGTTTGTTTTTGAACACCTTCGGCATTATGTGGTGAATTCTCTAGTGTTTGTTCTTTGGCGCTTTCGGTACTTTAATGAATTCTCTGGTATTTGTTCTTGAACACTTTTGGCGTTGTGTGGTGAATTCTCCGACGTTTGTTCTTAGGCACTTTTGGCACTGTGATGAATTCTCTGGTGTTTGTTCTTGAACACCTTTGGCATTGTGTGGTGAATTCTCCGGCATTTGTTCTTGGGCACTTTCGGAACTATGATGAATTTGTTTTTCTTAAACACTTTTGACATTGTGTGATAAATTTTCTAGTGTGTTCTTGGCAATTTTTGATATTTTTTTTGTATTTAATTTTGCAGTGTTTTTTGGTAATATTTTTAGTAACCAATAAAAAATAATATTTTTTAATAAAAAAAATTTAAAAAACTTAAAACTTTTTTTTGTATTATTGAATTTGATTGGCCGATTTTTTATGTTCGGAAAGTTAGGTCAGATTTCGGGTTGCATAAATTTTTTCAATTCGCCAAAGATTTGAAAAAATAGGTCACGTGACCTTTATTTGTTTTAATTGGCTAATAAGCCAGAGATACATAAGTTATATATCTCTGGCCAGAGATGCCTAGAAAAACCCTTAAATTTAAATCTTTTGTAAACTTTTGTAAGTTCGTGAAGTTATAAAAAATAGTTTATATATCTTTAAAAGTTTTATAAATAGTTTTATTTTTCTTGAGATTTAAATTTTAGGATTTATAAATTTTTATATACTTTCGTAAATTTTCGTAAGTTTTTATGGTGCGTAAGATTTACATAAACCAACGTAAAATTTTTACGTAAATTTACGATTTTCTTATGCACCATAAGATTTACGTAGTTTTACGCTGAATTTTACGTAAGTTTACGATTTTCTTACACACCGTAAAAACTTACGAAAGTTTACATATATATATTTTTGCTGATGCTAAATGGTATAGATAATATGTATGATATAGACAATATAGCTAATGCAGGTGATGTATATACATACGTACGTATGTAGTGATGTAGTAGACCGCCAATCTAATCTTGCTTATATTTTTTTTTTTTTTTTTTTTTTTAATGACGCTGCCTCTTTATTACTCATTTTAGTGGAATGTATACAAATATACATTATTTTTACAAGATTTTCAGTACATCATTGGTTACAAATTCCTAACTAGTACCTGTTATGCTGCTATTACCGAGTTCATATCTCAAGCTATCTTTTAAGGTACTGCCGAAACCCGATCTGTATCTCAAGCCACAACTTTCCTAATTAGTCATTCCCTACCACAGATATCCCAGGTTCCTCTCCCTGCGGGTTTCAGTTCCTGAACTTCTAGAACCACCTTAAGTAAAACGTACCAAACCTTATAGTCCAGTATAGTCGTATTAACCCTATTTACCTTATCATTGGTCCTCACATTCCGTGAAGTTTGCTTACCCCGACTCTGGGTGCCTCCAGATCATTGGATAGCAGGATATTTCCATTTTGCTAGATATCACATATCCCACACATGTGTTCTTTATCTAGACTTTGATAATCTATGCCACGGCTCTACCCATGTACTTGGGGTCAGGGCTGACTATTAAACCTCTGTGATTACCTACTTCCGCCCTTATTAGGTTCCCAACAACCCTGATATCTGCATTTGAACCATCTTCTTACCTGGATTCTTTATCGATCTCTTTTTTACTTCCAGCTAGCAACCCGGAAGGGACAGTCTGCCTAGGCTTTAGGTATCTGAAGGACGCTCTCCCCTTGGTACATACTTTCGGAGCATATGTCCTTTTTCTCCAGTGCGACAGAACCTAGCGGTTCAGCTAGTGTGTTCTCTGCCATTAGGACCTGGTCGTTCGGTTCTCCGATCTCGGGCCTCAGTTTGAATTTAGCCTTCTTGTAATACTATCGAAGATCATTGTTACTTCTAACTCGGGACTTTTCAAATAGGTTTTCAGTTATGCCGGTTTCTCGGATTTATTGTGTTATTGCTTCTATTACTAGATAATATAACCGAAGTTACAGATTAGATCCAACCAATATGCATTAGCTGTCAACTGAATACAAGCCTATTTTTCAAATATCATTGTCCATGGGATTCGAACTCTAGACCTGCCACTTGGAGAGGGTGACGACTAGACCACTACACTAAGTCACCACACCTCTTCTTATATTCTTTTTTAAATTAACAAGAATTCTTATTTATATTAAATAATTTTAATTTACTAATCTATAATCTTATCTATTTAAATCTATAGCCAACAATGAAGTATAAGGTCTAATATTAATTTATACAAAGTTAGAGCTAAAGCTAGTAAACTTCAATCAAATTTATAGTCATATTAACTTGATTAAAAAACTTAATAGCCTGGTATATAAGTATATATATATTTAGATCACACTATATATCAATATAGTTATATTATTTGTTTTTGAATTAACAGAAATTTTAAAGTTTCAAGACATCTTAGATAAATATATTTGGCCACAATTTTATTCAGTAATTAACTAATAGAAGTGATTTTAAACTATTATAGCTTAAAATTTGCATACACATAATTAGCGTAATCCTAGAACTATAGCTCTGTTTAATAAATTTATCAAGAAAAACATTTGAGAATATCTTTAATAGTAAATAAAAAAATTAATCTAAAATTTTAATATAACCTTAAGCATTACAATAAGCATTTACTATAATATTGGTTTTCCAATACTAAATATGCTAATTTTTATACAAAGTATATTTTTTATTAATATATCTGGTTAATTACTATTTAAAGCCTTTGTGCATTAGATATATATATGATTAATTATCATTTTTTGTTCATATAAGAAGTCTCTAAAAAATAATTTATATTAATGTTTTAAAATAATATAATAATGAACGATAAAATAAATAATATTGTACTAACCATATTAAATACAAGAAAATAGAGTACAATAATATTTATTTAGCTGTTATAAGTAGTTTAACCTACTTTTGTATTTTGAAATTATAATTTTGTACAATTAATATATTTAATTATGCGATAGTAGTAAACTCTAGCAGTAATTCAAGATTTATTATTAATTGTATCTACAAGCTATTATCTTGCCTTTCATGTTATAAAAAACTATTTAGTACATCGAGTGGATCATAATCTAAATCTAAATTAGAGAGAAAAATAGCTTGGGGTGTTTCTATACTAGAAAATTCTAAACCTTCTTCAATTCTCAAATCGACAATTTCCTCAATTAATAGTGATGTAGAATTATTAAATGTAATATTATCATCATTTGTTTCACTAACTTCTAATTGATTATCTTTATAATTCATAATACTGCTGATTGAAGATAAATTACATGCATCTCGAAGATCAGTTTCAGTTAACTCCTTATTAAGACAACTTATCCGACAAACTCTTATAATCATGAAAAACTTTCTTTTTGTTATTTTTTTCATGTTTTACGATGTAATTATGTTTTTCCAATATTTAAAAAAAAACAAACTCAGTGAGTGACTCTCTACCAATTATGATTATAAATTATCGGATAACACCATTATTGGGCAAATTTGTGAATAATGGCAATTTGGCTTAATCGGACAAATGATTAGCTGACAAGTGCCATTTCGCAGCACTTAATAGCCAATATCATTTGTCCGGTTAAGCCAAATTGCTATTATTCACAAATTTTTGCCCAATAATGTATATTTATTTTATATTGAATATTAGTCATATAATATGATCTAATTTTAGCAATTCTCTCTAACCTATTTAAGTCTAAGTATGTTCGGCGTTCTTCTAAAATCTATTTTAATACTGAGAAATTTCTTTTGCAATTAGCTTGTGTAAGGATTAATTGAAAAATTTTTAGTGCAAGTTCAGCCAAATACCGTGGTTTGTTCTTGAATGATCTCCACCAAATTTTTGGGGTGTCTATATTCAGAACGTAAGGAAGATCAAATAGTGGCAAATTTGCCTTAAACCGACACATTTGCGCTACTAATTCATCACTTTCTGATTTAATTTTGCCAGAGTTCAATTGAAGTAAGAGCAGCTTGATGAAATCCATTATCTTTTAAACCTTTTTCTAATAAATTAAAAAATAATATAGTAATTATTATTATATAAAAATTAAAATTTTACTAATTTATAAAAATTATTTTTTTTAGAACTCACCTCTATATTGCGGATATATGTAATATACAAGAATATAAAGAGAATGTAAAAATTCTTTATAGTGTTGATTGAAAATATAAATTGCTGAAATTTTAAAAGTATTTGTTTCGAGTAAATTTGTAATTGCTACAGCTAGCTTAATTAGATAAACAAACAATTGGCTAGTATTGCATTATTGGCTTCGAGTATGTGAATAACTTTCTTAATAGGTTGCCATATTGAATATATTAATCGACATGTAAAAAATTTTCATCGTCTATCAAATTTCTTATTTTTTGATTAGTAATTGAATTTCTATACTTAGAAAGTATCTAACAATAAAAAAAATTTTTTTTATTAAAATAATATACAGTATAGTATATACAGTATATATATTGCTATAAACTTTATTAATTTATGTTTACTCAATCAAAAACAAGTCACGCACGAAGTATCAAATCAGTAATTAAGTATAGTGATCTCTACTGAGTTTTTACCTATGGTTTTAGCCCGCTACCCTTAATTTTCATATTTGCAAATCCTCTAGTAAGTAATGAATGAGCTAAATGAGAACTTTTAAAAAAATTATTAATTTTTCCACAATTATTAATTAAAACTTTTATATTATTCAATTTAACTAAATTGTTGGCAATAAGATTTATTGTGTAAGCTCTATATCGAATATTTTAAATATGTGGATATGTTGCTTGAACTTTTTGACATGCTATTCTGCAATTTGAGGCTGCATCTGTCACTACTGTGACAAATTTATCAGAACTAAGCTTGTCAATAATATCTAATATCTCATTTGCTAAAAATTCACCCATGTGTAATTGCACAGAATAATTCTTTAAACTGATTAGATATTCTTTTTGGGTATTTGTTATAACAATATAATTATAAACCGAATCCATTTTTGGTGTTGATTATCCATCCAATACTTTATTTATTATACATATAAATAAATAAATAAGTTTTTAGATTTAATAAATTAACTATTTAATATACTATATATACGTATATATAATATATATACTATATATAGTATATATATATATAATAAATTTACCTAATATTAAATGATCAGCTTTATCTAAATTATTATCAATTGCTCTATTTACCCATGCTAATTCTTCATCTAATAATCGATCTGATAGAGTTGATCTTGATGATAAATTATATGCAGGTTGAAGTGCTTTAAACATATCTTGAATAAATAGGTTTTCAATAATATCAAAAGGAATTCCTACCATTATCTAACCTTTAAGTATTTTTTGATCAAGTTGATCAACAACAGCTTTTGGCAACAGACGGTCAGACATAAAATAAGATGTCATTATAGTTTGTAAAATAGGATTTGATAAAACAGAATTTTAGATTTTCGAGTATAATTTGAAGTTTTCTCTGCTAATTTTTCTTTCCAATATCATGATATATCATTTGGACAACTATTATATTCATTTGCTAAATGTGCTTCTAATTTTGCCAGTTTTCCTCTTGACCAAGATGTATTACAATAATAACAAGTAGCTTCGTAGTATCTATTACTCTTTTGTACTTTTCTTCTAAAATAGTCTCATACTTCATAAAATTGTTTAGTTTTTTTTTTTTTTTATTTGTTGAAGACAGTGAATTAGAAATGTCTGTTAAAGACTGTAAATTAGTTGAAGGCTGTGAATTAGAAGTATTTGTTGTACTAGGTTCTTCTTTTGATTCAGAACTAGTTTCATTAGAAAGTCGCTCTCTTTTTTTTTTCTACTTCTATAATAGAAGAAATACAGTTTAGAATATATGTGCAAGTGAAGCAAAGTAAAAAAATCTGAAATAGTATTTTAAAAAACCTGATGCCCCTGATCTGTATAACCATAATAACTAAATAACATGTGGGGTTTTTGTCTTGAAAATCAAGTTACAGGACTAGTAATTTTTTTTTGAGTAAACAGTAAATAAAGATTGTATAACCCAAACAACTCAACCCTGATTTTCTGCTAATTTTAGATATGATCTTCATAAAATTTTTTATCATTGGATAAAAATTAATTTGTGTAATGATGCCTATACAAAATTGATGGTATCTACTATAGTCAATCATTTCCATTCTATTTTTAGATATTAAAAAAATTTTCTGCCAAATTTCGGGACTTCCATAGCTTATTTTAATATTAAGTTAATTAGTTATAAAATTTGCACAAAATAAGCTTTATATTATATAAATTAGAATTTAGTAAAAATCTCAATTTTGGTTTGAGAACCTCGGAACCCTATTTTTAATACTTAATTAATTAAAAAGCTTATTTTAGTCTAGACTCAAACCCTAACTAAACTAATATCGAATTAATAAATAATGGCAATCAAATTAAAAATAAAACAGACTGTAGTAGAATTCTTGTATTAAAAATTATACTCAAATATGATGTAAATTTTTTTTTTTTTTTTTTTTATTTCTTTGACAGGTCTTGCCATAACTTGACCTCTTAGTTTTTAGTACATTCAATTTATATACATTTATTTCTAAGACTAACTAAAAGCCTGACTTCACCCGGTTGCCTATGAAGGTACCTAGGTACAACCCATCACACTAGCTTATAGATAAGCTAGAAAAAAAAGCTCACCTCAAGAGCTTGTCTAAAAGGGATTTACACCCTTTTGTATCCAACTCGAAATAGCATTGCACCATGTTTTTCTCGTCTCCTTTTTCTTTAACAATACTTCTTTTTTTTTAACTCTATCTTTGTTCTTTTTTCTTCTAGAGCTGGACGGCATGCTACTTTCATTGTCAATCGATTTTCTCTTGTCTTTCTTTTTTATATTTTGCTCTTTTTCCTATTCATTAATCTTAATGCATCTGTTTTTCTATATAAAGTCGTAAAAACCATTCCAGATCATATGTGTGGTGAGTTCTATTGAATTTGCAATCATTTTCGTCGAATTTAAGAGATTTTTGATTCTGTCAAAAGAGTCAATAGTAGATAAGCCTTTGATTCACAACTTTCTTTTTTCACTTTTATCAGCTTCTGTAATTCCGATTAAGATCTTATGAAGTAGTCTTTTTGAGCAAAGATATTTTTCATCTTTTGTGAGTTTAGACTATACTAGATCGATTGCTGTGTTCTCGATACGTTGTCAAATTGCCTTGTAGTAAATATATACTGCTAAGTGATCTTGGGTTTCTGCAGTACTGTTATTGCATACTATACAATCACTGCTTGTATAGATGTCTGGTCTTCTTGTCCCTAAGGTTTTAAGCACTGGTAGGTTTCCCAAGAGGCATTTTAACTGAGTTGCGAGTTTTTTACTTTTCTGCAGTGTGTTACACTTTACACTTTTTAATTTCTTTATTCTTTTCCAATATGTGTGCCAATCTAACTTAGGATTATTTGTTTCAGGCTCTATGGCTCTAATTGACTTTGTTAATCGCCAGTTTGTACCGTTCCAGGTTTCGAAGAATTTTTTAAAAGTAGATCTGGTTGACTTTTTAATTTTATGATCACCCCAAAATAGCAGAAATAAAATTCTTGTTTTTTGATCCAAGTAAATGTTTGTTGAGTGTGACAAAAATATAGCTTTCTTTGCTAATATATTTGCTCTATCATTCCACTTGTTGTTGCTATGGCCTTTAATCTTTTTGAGTTCTAAGTTAATCTCTTTCGCTTTAATAAGATCTGCTATTTTGATTAGAATGTCTCAGTTCTTTTTCTTGAAAATTCTGTTGAATCTCCATTCACTCTTAATTTTTTCTATACTGGCGATCGCTACTGCACTATCTGAAAAGATCCAGATATTACCACTTGTTAGAATAGTGAAAAGAGCTAGCCAGATTGCAATAAGCTCAGGCTTTGTCGATGATGGCCAATTCTCTAATTTTGCAAAACCCTCTCATAATAACTTTTCTTGTTTTTCATCTACCTGTACCTATCCAATACCTATATTGCAATTATCCATTTCTCAAATTAATAACCTATCTGTGTATACCCAAAAGTTATTTCTATTGCTACTGATATTAAAATCCAAACTATTACTTGCCAAATCTATATTAAAGTTCTGATCTAATATCAGCTATTTGTCTAATGGTTCCAAACTCCATAACCTACATAATACCCTTTCTTCACTACTGAATTTTAACGATTTAAACTTGCTGATTTTGCTAAGCAGGATATCTTTGTATCTAGAAATATGCTTTTGATTATTCTTTTGTAGCGGCTTTGAGATTACTGTAAGAACATTGTTTTGGCTAATCCAACTATATTTCTCCTTTTGCTCAGATGGTGATGTTTAATATGAAGTAAATTAAAATAGATTGTAATAAAAGAAATTTAGTCACGATAAGTTTAAATTAAATAATAAGTATAGATTAAAATATCAGTAAGATAATACTAATTGAACTAAATAATTGATAGTTATAAATTATATTTACTTACTATATAACTTATATAGTATGATTAAAATGGCTCAGGTAATTTCTCATGAATCCAAATTGCAAAAATTAAATGATATAGATAACAAGTAGACACTCAAACAGAACAGATTTTAAATAATACTCTGCTAAATAAATTGATTCGGGTAGTATAATTTTGATAATGAACTAGTTCCAAATTTTATATAGTAATTAATATCTATTCTTAGCATAAAATATATAAAATAATTTGAAAATTTATAAAAATTAGTAAATTGTATTTAATTTGTATAAACTAAATTTATAAAAGTAATAATAAGTTTTTAAGAGTTTAAATTTTGAAGTTTAAATATTGAATTATAATTTACCAAAAAACTTTTTTTTTCTTGATATTTTGCCCACGATTCAAATCTTTTGGCTATAAGATAATTACTTAAAGTAATTATATATAGAAAAGCAAGAGTATGTTTTTATACTATATAACATTTTTACTACCTTTTGTATAGTATTATTTACGGCACACAGCATATCGATCGATATATATTTTTTAGGACATATAGCATTATATATGGCATATGGCATTATTTACAGCATACAGCATTGTTTACAGTATATAGTATTGTTTACGGCATATGATACTATTTACGGCATATGGTACTATTTATGGCATACAGCACTATTTACGGCATATGACACCTTTATAGCATATAGCACTTATTACGTCTATGTCAAATGTGATGTATTGCTATTGTTACAGAGTAACGCCTTCTTAATTTACTCTATAACGACAACACGGCACAGGGAATCCTTTCGTAGGTGTCCAAGAGGTAAGTATAGCTTCTTTTCTTTTTAAGAAACTATACCCTTCTCTAAGGCAGTTCGTGGGGAAATA
>CAJVPY010005245.1:0-11667 GCA_910591965.1 Dentiscutata erythropus
AATCTTTTTATCGTCGCTCTTAGCCAATCAAAATCGAGGATCTGCCGGTCCAAATTTGTTGCGGCAGCTATGGTTAAATCATATAATAGGCGTTTTAAAAATTCCAAAACTTTGATCGAGATTTCTCGGCACCTACTTGACCAAATTCGATGAAAATTTTTTTATTTGAATTCTACTGATTAATAGAATTCAATAAAAAAATTTCATAGAGTTTACTTAGATAGTGGTCAAGATATCTCTACTGTAATTGATGTACGTACGTACGTACATAGAGTTATTTTTGATTGGTTTGCGCCACAGATAACTCGTGCCGTTGAAATTTTGGTGGCGATCTAGTGATGCAAAAAATTTTGCATTTTATGTAACCCGAGATTCCGGACTAAATTAATTTTGGCCGAAATCAACAAATTTTACTAATAAAACCGTTAATTGATATATTAGGTAAAGTTGCTCAAATTGTAATTTTGTTATAATATCAGTTAGCGGTATTAAGCTTATATTAATGCTTCGCAGGTGCGATCCGAGGGCGAATCCGAATCGTCGATCGAGTTCCGGAAGCTTGGATAACACAAAATGCCGACTTACTACGTTAAGTGTTGTTGCGCCACATTTCGTAGTCAAGTGATTCGGTTAATTGTGTCACTTATTCCATATTTAATCCGGCATTTATTTATCAAAAGTTGGCAGAGATGGGCTCACCATTGAAATATAATGTTGAATTTTGTTAACATAATTGAATTGGTTGAAAAGATGAGCATAATGCATTCGTTTATTATCAAAAATCTGCAGAAGCTAGTGGAACATATAATGTAGTCCTTTTCAATTCTACTTCATTAAATGTTCCCTATCTACGCAGATTTTTTATAATAATTGAATGTCTTATTCGTCTTTTTCAACTCCAATTCCATTTCTATAAAATTGCGCAACATTATATGTTCCACTAGCATACTAATCTCTGCAGATTTTTGATCATCTTTTTCAACTCAAACTTCATTTTTTATAAAAATGTCCAATACTATATGTTCCACTAGCATGTTCGTTCTCTGCTGATTTTGAAAATAAATAAATGCCTTATGTAAATCCATCTCAATAACAACATCCAACTTTTTATATTCCCTATTTCTGCTAATTTTGATAGTAAATGAATGCTTTATGTTCATCCTTTTCAATTTCAATTCCATTATTATAACAGATACTGATACCAATCCTAAAATTTAAAAATGCACATAGAAGTTATTATGTAATTTTGATCTATGTCATTTCATCAACAATCACTTTATAGACACCTGTTTCTATCAAAATCAATTGCCTGTGAAATGAAATCCAATAAAAAATTAATTTACCAGGTCTGTTTCCGATTATGTTTTCAAATCCGATAACCTCTCAATAATAATACAAAGTTTGTTCATTGCATATAGATTCTGAGAGGTCCACAGTATATTATACAGAATTGCATAATGCATCATGCGACATCATGTGATGCAAAGCCAAAAAAAACTTGCATCTAAGCATACCCTATCTCAACTTCAATTCCATTAACATAACAACATCCAACATTATACAGCATGTTCCAAAAGCTTTGCCGATTTTTAACTGAATGCCTTATATTCGTCCTTTTCAACCCCAACTCCTTCACCATAAAAATATCCAATATTAAAATATTCCATTAGCGTGCCCCATTCTGCAGATTTTTGATAATAAATGAATGTCTTATGTTCATCCTTTTTACACCAATTCCATTATGATAACAATATTCAACATTGATATGTTCCACTAGCTTCCTCCACCTCTGTTGATGTCTGATAATGAATAAATGCTTTATATTCGGTTTTTTCAATTTCAATTCCATTTATATAACAATAACAACATTGTATGGTGCACCATCTTTACAGACTTTTGATAATAACTGAATGCCTTATATTCGTCCTTTTCAATTCCAATTCCGTTTCTGTAACATTGCGCAACATTATGATCCATTGGCCTATCTCTGTAGATTTTTTTTATAATAAATTAATGCTTTATGTTTATCTTTTTCAACTCCAATTCCATTATAATAATATCCAACATTATATGTTCCATCAACGTTTCCCATTTCTACTGATTTTTGATAATAAATGAATACTTTATTTTCATCCTTTTCAACTCCAATTTCATTTTGATACTCCATTAGAATCATCTGTTTCAAAAATAATTTGAGCAATAAGAGACATTGATAGATTTTTGAAAATGAACGGATACCTTATGGTTATTATTATCCATTATAATTGATAAAATATTTTCAATAAATATTAGGTGCTTTAAAGAAATTATTCTGAATATTTGGTAAATACAATTATATAATTTCAGTGGACGTAATGATCAAGAATAACATATTTTATTTCTTTCTAAGAATTTTCATATGTTATAGAAAATTTTCTCCATTAAATAGAACTAAAAAGTCATTTCAACCATGAATGCTTTATTTGGCAACTATATATGGGTTAAAAAATGAATCCAAAAATCGGCTATTTTGAAATGACCAGCACTATCGAATCTTCGATGACATATAGGACTTGGATGGAACATTCTAGTGGCTGTAATGCAAATGCGAAGCTAAAATGTTTGCAATGAAAAGTATGTGTGGTAGTGTAAAAAGAAAGATTGTAATAATCAGTGATGTAAATTAAAAAAAAAGTCCGTCCTTAGCATTCCGATTCGGATTGAGAACCCGGTTTGATCCGAGATTGAACATAAACCGAACTAGGTGGGTTAAATCCGAAGCTTTTAGATCTAACGCTAATTATTTTAACATTATAAATTAGGATTTATCGTTATATATCGATATTAACGTTAATGTATCATGAAAGAAAAAAATTGAACCCCTAACTTTAAAATCAAGCTTAAACCGGACCAATCTGTCGGATCCGGATTACTTGGAACACTACCCGTCCCTCAGAAGAGATCCATTAAAGGAATAAAACTATTACCTTATGCTCCCTGCCATAAAGTTATAAAAGAATGACATTATGAAGAATTTTTATATTGTTATATTAATATATATTTATATAAATCTTTATTAAATAATTTAGTTATTTGGCTATTGTAGCCACTGGTGTAATCTGGTTGTAATATCATTTTACAATATAATTAAAAATACTTTTTAGAAAAAAATTTAAAATTGTATTACAATTATCTTAAAGCTAAAACTATAACATAAATTTATAATTTTTTAGTTTTAAAGAAAATTTTACTATTTTTTTTCGTAGTAATTAATTACAGTAGTATTAAGGCGATCTATAAATAGTTAACCTTTTTTTAAAATACAATATTAAGCAAAGAAAATAAATAAACTGCAGAGAATATTAACAGAGATTAGAGATCCTAATAGATTTTTGTGAGAATTATACTGCTTCATGGATGAAGAAATAATAAAGAGGTTGGATAATATAAAAGAAAACTCAATAAAAGTAAAGATAAAAAGAATTATTAAAAAAAGTTAACAGTATAATAGAATGATTTATTTAATAATGTTCATGTTATTTCTGCAGCTATGGAATATTGCAAAGTCAAGTTTTCAAGACATTCAATGTAATCGGGTGTCACATGAGAATTAAATCAACCTTTTGTAAAAAAATTGTTACAGGCATTAAATGGATTCATAAAAAATTAGATTATGCACTATAATATACATGTATATTGTAAAATTTTCTAAAGTGAATTTTTGAATCTATTTTTTTAATAGAACGGTAAGCTCAGTATAAAGAGTTTTATTCTTACCTTGCACCAAGTTAGATGAAGCTACTACCCGAAGTAATATTTAATCAACATTTTCAGCAATTTGTTAAATAATATTCTGTCAATGTAAATAATCTGGTCAAAAGTCGTAAGTTATGATATCATAAAGTATTACTATAGGAATTACTTTCTCTCGGGATGAGATCATTGATTATATAATTCTATAAGTTTTTTGATTTTCTCCAATACGAAACTTCCAAAAGTATGGCATCGTTTCACAAAAAAACAACTTAACAAATTAACAATATGAGCGAAAACAAAACTTCAACCTTTAAATTTACAATTTACCGGAACCAATTATTCAGACTTTTCAAGGATTGAGTCTGGTAAATCATAAATTTAAAGCCTGAAGTCTGGTTTGGGTTATTAAATAGAGATAGTATAAAGATTTACATATTTTATAATACACTCTTGAGGTTATTGCACGTGCTATGCCTAAAGATTACAGCAGATAATCTATTTAAATAAAAATAAATAACAATTTGATTTTCATCTGTTCATTATATTCTAGTTCAATTTATATATAATTGGTTATAGGTTACTAGAGATGTTACCTATAGTTGCTGTCCAAATATTTATTATATACTATATATTAGCTATTACAATTAGCTGGATATATCTGAAATTTTGACCCAAATCCAATTTGGGATAATTTAATTCCCAAGCTCGTTCCAAATTTTAAACTTGTCCAAATCTCAATAGGCCATAGAAGAAAAATGAATTTAAATGAGAGTTTAAAAAATCTTAATTGTTTTTCAAGATTTTAAAATCGGAAAATGAAATGGGAGTGTTTTAGAGATCCCATATCATGAAATCGGAAAATTTTTATAATACTTTGTAAAAAAATAAATAAAAGTAAAATTTTCGTTCAAATTGAAGATAAGATCAGATTGCCGGATCCCTTATTTCAAAATAATACATCAATTTCACTTAAAATTAGATTTCCGAGTTTTAACTTTGAAACCTCCTATTGTTTTAGCAGAAGCAATAAAGCTTAAATCTAATTACGTACAGGGGTAATTACCAGGAAAAAAAGCCGAATTGTAAAAAAAGGTAGTAAAACAGGTCAAGAACAAGCTAGTTGGCGATGCAGAAAAGGAATGGTTTGAGGTTTATTTAGAAGCAGGACAAGAACAGAAAATTCATTTTCTTACAAGCAGATTGAGCGAGCCATGAATGATTTAAAGCAAAGATTAGGTGAAAAAGAATGTATAAGATTCAAATCCAACAATCTGAAACCAATCAATTAGGAAAGAAATTGGAAAAACATCAAATTCAGAATATTCATAATCGACAAGTTCAAACAAAAATCCCTGCAAAAAAATCTAATAATCACAATGATATACATATTTTAATTTTGAAAAAATAATTCACAATCAAGTAAAAAAAAACTTTTTATAACTTTAGCCACCAAACTTTATAGTGGTGGAGATAAAAGGATGCAGCTAATCTAGTATTATATCCACTTTGTAATCTAAAGACATCAAGATTGTAAATCATTCCTAGATTTAATTAACTAAATTTGTTACCAAAGATAGAGAAAATATAGTAGTGTTTAAAAGAGAGGCGGATATACCGTACGCTCAAACTATCAAATGCGAAGTTTACAATGTGATCATATTTCAACAACAGTTTCTAACTATGTATGTAGTATGTATAATGTTAAATTTTTCTAGTCACAATACTGTATTTGTATAACCTTTGGTAGGGTCGTCGTATTTAAATGAAACTGATCATGATTCACATACAGTATGTCGACATATTTTTATTATGACAAACCGAAATAAGTTAACAGTTCTAATATCAATTATACGTCAATTTCATTTCAACAACAATCACCAACATGATTTATGTAAGTTTTATTGAAAAAATAAAAGCAAATTTACCCGAAAATCCATTTAAAGAATGCTGTAATAAATATTATATTTTTTTAAAAAAAACTCTAAATGTTTTTTTGGTTATATTATAGAAAGGGAATATATGAAGATTTTTTGTGAATAAATCATTTTAGGCCATACAAACTTAATAAATTAGTTCTCATATTTATAAAAAAAATTTTATTGTAAATTTTTAAAAGCCGGGTTGCCGGTCATTTTTAAAATTCTACGTTGAGAATCAAGAAATTGACTTTGTATGGTCTTATTTTGTTATTTAATTTTGTAAATGAATTTTAACTGCAAATTTAAATCAAATCGAGCAGTTTTTAAAAGAAAATTCGATATCAAAATTCTAAATTACGGTGTGGGTTACCTTAAACCAGCAAGTTAAATAAAATATATGACAATTTTAAATCGTATTACTAGCTATATAGGACAGTGTTGGCTGATGACCTTAAATTCTCTATATGACCTTTATGATCTGCCATAAATCATTTTGTCTTAATGTAGGTTGATATGACTTTATAACCTTTAGTAAGAATCATAGTAAAATTTTAATAGCATTTAATATGACCAAAGTCACATGACTATATAACCAAGGTCATTAGCCAAAACTAATATATAAAGATTGCTAACCAATAAAAATTTGTATCACATTATTACCAATGAAAGTTCAAACTACAGTAGAGGATGCCCGACGATTAGAATTAAAGTATAACAAATATATTTTTTAGTTGAAGATAATGGGCATTGTACGTAATTTAGGGCTCAATATATGTAAATTAGAACGGTATAGAAAATTCTAAAAAGTAAGCAATGAATTAAAGTAGATGTTAGTCCGATGACGGGATTTTTTTTTTTTTTTTTTTTATGAAACAACTGATTTTGAAACGAAAGATTATAAAATTATATCAAACTGGAAATAATTAACTTAAAAAAGAAATTTCTATTTTTGAACATTTAGTCACTTCAGTACTTTTATACGTATAGCATAAATAATAGAAATGTAAAAATTCGATATCAGCAATTGATTAATTCGTACCATTTTTCTACCATAAAAAAAAAATAATTCTCATTATATTTTTTATAATTATGCTTTTTTTAATGATATGCAACTATAAACTAGTATATAATAATATCGATATATTAAAATTTTTAAACTCTAATCATGATTATTCTAACTCTGGCAAAAATTATAAAAATATCCGTCATTAATGGTTACACTATTACTGTGTTATTGAATCATATATCGATATGGCTTTATTTTGTGTAAAATTACACAACATGGGCCTAAGCGAGACTCGTGCTTTTGTAACATCTATATCAGATATGTACAGGTGATACGTATACGTACGTTCCTATTGCAGAAGTGCTATACCTGATTGGAACGCAAAAACAAAGGTAAGCACAAATAAGGAAAAAGCAGGCACCTTACCGTGCATGAAAAACATTGACAGCTAAAAGCCACAATATGGAAACATAATGATGCTGTGAAACCAAATGAGTATGAAAAAGTATAGATTTTTTGTCTTACATTATGTATAAATCAAAGTTGATAGTATTTGACGTTTGAATAACGTAACATTGTTATATTAAATAATGTAATAAAAACTTTAAGATTATGATTATGAAGTAATTCAGGTGATTCCTATAAAAATCGACTAAACGAATTTAGGTAAGAAATAAATATTTCAATATTCATAGTTTATATTACTTGAAATTCCATATACAGTATTTAAAAGATAGACAGACACTGATCTTCCATCATTGCCGAATATTGGTGTTACTTGATGTTCTAATGTCTGTGATCTTTTCTCCGTGAATCTCAATTATTCTTTATCTGTTATGTTATACATAACGATAACAATAACAATAACAATATCGATATTAAAGCTTTTCTAGGCTGTTTTTAACCGATTAATTGTCCGGTTATTGACCAGTAATTAATCGGTGCCATCATGACCTAGCCATGAACAAATACTTAAATAACTGATGATCGATGACCAATGATTGATCGAATCTAGTACCAACACAGTAAACATGGAACCAATTATCTATTGTAAAAATCAAGAAATTCCACATTTGTTTAATTACATTATATTTAATGTGATACAACAGTTTTTTAGGCTACAGATTTGTTATTTATGGTCTACACAAAAAAAAAAAAAAAAAAATTATATCGCTTCATAACTTTCTTTTTAAAAAAAGTTACTAGAAAAGTAAAAAATGATCACATTTTCAAAATTAATTAGGCCTTCTTTACCAGATGATTGTATATATGATATATTACAACATCTTCGTGGTGATCGTTCTACTTTATATAATTGTCTTTTCGTTAATCATTTTTGGTGTAGTTGTGTAATTCCATTATTATGGTGTCAACCTTTTTCAAGTTTTAGATGTTGGGCTTTAATTGTTAGAACTTATATTTATTGTCTTGATAATTCTGCTCTTTCAACTTTAATCCCATTCAACATTTATATTCCTAAAACTTATAAACCTTTATTCTCTTATGAAAGGTATTTAGAATCTTTTTCAATTTCTGATATGGAAAATGGTATAATTACTTGGTTAAGAATAAATGCTGAAACAAGGATTAGATCTGATGATGATAGAATAAGGCCGATCATGAATGCTTTTTGGCTTATGTTTCTTAATAAATGTAGAAATCTTGCTTCAATTAGTATTAATACAGGTTATGGAACTTCTGATCTTCCTGAACTTGATGTATTCTTAAATGCTCGTCCTGGTCTTTCAAAATTACAAAGTTTAGATTGTTGTATTGGTCATAAAAGTGATGAAATTTCAAATTATCAAAATACTATGAATTTATTAAGAAATTGGCCTATACATTCTTCAAATCTTTCAAAAATGTGGGTTTCTGTTTACGAAGATAGAATTACTCCAAATGATTTAATTTCAAGTATTGTTAAAGCTCAAAAAAATCTTAAAGAATTTAAATTTGCTGGAATTGGAACTTTTACTCAAAATGTTATATCTGCTCTAAAATATCATGCCAATTCTTTAACAACTCTTAAACTTTGGATGCTCGTTTTGGATGGAATCTCTTTTGATGGTTTAATTTCATTAGAAAAATTGGTTTCTTTAGATATTCAATGGTGTGAAGGTATATCAATTGACCATTGTTGTGCTTTATCTAATGCTTCTTTTCATCTTACTAGTCTTAGTATCTGGGATAATCCTTCGTCTCCAGATATTACTGCTACTTTAATTGCTAAAGCTGGAAAATTTTTAAGAGATTTAAAAACTGATATGATAACAAAGGAAATGATTGAAATTGCAATTAATTCTTGCCCAAATATTACTCATTTATGTGTAAAAATAAGAAATGAGGATTACGTTTATTTTTTTCCTTGGATTAAAAATTTAAAATTGGAACATTTGGATTTCTTTTCTCATGAAGATGACGCTAGTGATGGAATTAGGTTACTGGGTGAATACATTCCACCTACCGTAACTTATTTGAACTTTGATTATGCTACATACTCTTCTAGATCTTTTAAATATTTTTTAACCGTTTGTGAAGCTAATATAATAACTATGATTATTAGATTTTCTAAAGAGCTAATAGATGGATGCTTCCAAGATATTTTGCTTTTTGCTAGAAAAAAAAGGTGCTTGAGGACTTTAGCGTTTATTTGCACTCCTATTTGTTGGATGGAATGGAGTGGAAAAGAACAGGATTTGATTGAGGATATGAAAAAATGCAACGTTAAAGTCATTAAATCAATAAGCAGAAAATTTTAAATTTATTATTATCAGTTAGGAAAATAGAATTAATTATTTTTTGACATACCATTGTTTAAATTTAAAATATAATAAACATTTAAATAGATTACTTTAAATCAACTAGACCGATTTTTAATTAAATTATTTATTTAATATATGTGGAAGGGTTTATTTCTTAAATTAAAAAAAGACTTAGATTTCAGTCTTTTTGTTAAACTAACTATGGATATTTGAATGATTATTTCAATTGAATGACCATATTCGCATACAAATTTTTTTTTAATGAATATGCGGTATTCGATCTCATTATCGATATAATATTTCGGTCACAACGGCACAAATTACAAAATTAATTATTTTAATTATATAGTTAAAAATTCATTCAATAATTTCTTAGCATACCCGTATTATCCAAAATAATGCCCGGGCGTTATTTTGAATAATACGGTAAAAATTGATTTTTTACACAACCGACTCCGTTATCAACCTCATTAATATCAACCTCTTGTTAATTTCTATACATAAAATTCTCTCGCATATGATGGGATCTTTACCTTGAAAATGACCTTATAGGATATAGTAACTCTATGCCCCGTAAGGTTATTTTCAAGACAAAACACCCATATATCAACTTTATAATTTCTTCATTGATGAATAACAAGCACGTGATATACAAGCCTAAAACTTACATAATGTAGCGTTTGCCCGGAAAAAATGGCGATTGCCGGTAAAGTTATCATGCTTAATAGTAATTACATTGGGGCTTCTATGACTTTGTCTTGACTTTCGTTTTAATTTCAAGAATGTTTGCTATATCGAATTCATAAAATAAAGAGTATCATATTTTTAAAATTAAACCAATTCGTTTAAAAAATAAATATAATAACAGATAAATTTGAACCAAACATATTATTTAGTTATATCACTTTAAATTGTGTATAATTACTCGTGTCTCATGTTTATTCGCTTTAATTTGGTTGGTGAATGTAAATAGATTATTAATCAATACTTATACATATTATATAGTACTGTTCATATAATTTCGATTAATTCTTTTTAAACGACGTGTTTAAAATAAGCTATTCGAGTTCGTAAATGCTTATCATTACAATCTGCTTCTCATTTATTCGTGTTAATTTAGCCGTAAGTACAGTATAAAAATCCCTAGTTTTTTTTATTTGTTATTTCCCAGAACATTTTGAAGATATAAATAAAGGTGATGTAAAATGATTAGTAATATGAGTTCTCATCATGTCTTCATATGAACCGGTAAATTAAAGACTAAAGCATTTACACAATATCGGAAGATTATCAACGAACTTAAAAGACGCGAACATTTGGTCAGAAATTTGTGAAATAAAAATAGTGATTCAAACCAGAATGTATTTAGATGTTTTTTTTTTTGTAAGGAACGACTAGTCAATTCTCAGAATCAATTTTAGGTTGAGAATCAGAACACTATACAGTACTAATTTTGTTTTATTTGTTTTAATTTGGTTGAATATAAAGATTTTAATCGAGCTATTTAAATTAGCGAATATCTCACACTCTGCCTCGTATATATTCGTGCTGTTTTAGCTGGTGAATAAAAGAACTTTAAATAATTATAATATGACAGGGTGAGGGTGAAATCCATGTTAACATATAAGAAACACTATGCTAACGTGAATACCCTATGATCAAAGCGGTTTTTACTAGAATTTGGCGCGAGTTTCACACTGACATATTATAATTATATAATATTACTCATATTTGTTTAATCCAACAAGTGTAAAACGCCAAGAAATTTTTCGATCACGCAAGGAAAAAAGTATGCAAATTAATTCATAATTTTGTCTAAAATAAATTATTTCACAAATGACTAGAATATGATACTAAGAATTTTTTAAAGTTTCACTCGCTTTATTAATAGATTTTTAGCTGTTACTGTCATTTCGCCAGAACTATATTCACTATCTCCAGAATCAGAATTATGTAATATTTTATAAATTGTGCATGTGACAACCGTTCTTAATGTCATCAAAGCATGGATAAGTGGGTATATGGCACTCGGTGAAGTCATCAACGTTTCAACGTTGTTGACACTCTACTATCATCAACGTTTCAACGTTGTTGACACTCTACTATTTGGCAAATTCCGTCACTAATTATTTTATAAGCAGGACGTCAACGTTTCAACGTTGTTGACATTGTTGACACTCTACTATTTGGCAAATTCCGTCACTAATTATTTTATAAGCAGGACGGTTCATATGTTTTTGCCTGC
>CAJVPY010005246.1:0-11666 GCA_910591965.1 Dentiscutata erythropus
TAATAATAACTAATACTAATAAATACTAAATAAATATAACTAATATATAATAATACAATTTATAAAATATAATCTATACTACACTTATACTATCATTATATTGTGTTACAACCTACTTTGTAACAATACTCTACTTTTTGCAAAGGCTCGCAACTTTTTGAAAGATACTACTCACTCTTCACAAGCCTTCTTTTAACTTTAAATATAAAAACTTCATAGTGGGTATTCAATGTTTTTATCCTGCTAAGATATATCGAAACTTTACTGAGGATGGATGCTACTAGGCCACTTCTATGTATTATCAAGGTAGGTACCCTCTTTTGCTGTATAGTCTGCTATTTTATTTCACTTTATACCTACATACACTTTGATTTTTATTAAATCGAGATCAAGTGATTTGAACTGAACTACTTCTGTAATCTTATCAAGTATTGTTCTGTTTTTTTTTTAAGCTCTTTGCTAAAACCTTTCTCTTTTGGTGCACTTTTTATTGCTATGATTGCAGCTGCACTATTAGTCTTTACTTGCATATGTGAATCTGTATTTACTATTAATAGTATATACAGTATCATTGCTAATTCGAGTCTTGTGAAAGATGACCAGTTATCTATTGTCTTCTGTAACCTGGAACCAGCCAGCCTCTATTCTATCTTCTTTACTTTTATTATACTTGCTTGAAATCTATAAATCATCTGTATAAAAAATAATTTCTTTACTTTTGTAATCAAGGTTTCTCCTTAGCCTATGAAATAACAAAGCCTCGATATTAGCTAGAAGCTCCAAATTCTTTATATACTTTAGACTTTCATTTTTTATTGCTATTATACTTTGAGTATCTATTCTAGTGTATTTTTTCTGTAATAAGAGACCTATATTTCTGTTGGGATTCTAAGATGCAAACCCTCTTCATCTTTTGAAATATAATCTAATTTGCCTAGTATCTGTTTCCAACCTATATTAAATCTACAATCATCTTTTTCATCTATATTGTTATAATTGTAGCCCTCATATTGTACTATTAGAATACCTTTTTTTGTTAAATCTTTTTCGACCCAATGTTTGGCTAAAACTTCACTAGGCATTTTTTTTTGCACCTGTCCGATTTCTAGCTAGTTCATTTTTTCTGTACAGTATAAGATTCAATCTTTCTGTCTTTTGTCTTGACTAATACCTTTTTGTTTGTTTCTTGAGAACAAAATTGGGCCTTTACTTTTTGTCTCTCTATATTATCGAGTATTGACCTCTTAATAAACTTGTACCAAAATGGAGTTTTACTGCTGCAGCAACAATTTTTTAAAGCCTTTATTTGCTACTATTATACATGCCGACAAAATTATTTCAGGTTCAAAAACCCGAAATTAAAATTTGAAGACGAAATTGTTTTTGACTTATTTTACTTAAAAAATGAAATTTTTTGATACTTTTTTTGAATAGACAAAATTATAAGGAGTATAAATATATAAATTTTATTTGCTCTTTCTTATAAAAAATTTTAATTTGCTCTAATAGAGACAAATAGACCTTTTTTGAAAATCAATTTCAGTGGCATCACTAGCTACCATGTTAACAAGTTTTCATCCTTCACATCTAATATTTGATTAATGTAGTACAGCCCCAAATCTGCTTGCTGTTTTCCACTCTTTTTCTACTGTAGAGAACTTAATATACTTGTAATTGTTGCTTCTAAACCAAGTATATTCCAGCCTTTTTCTTTTGTAGTAAAGAATATATCTATTTTTTTACATTGTTCTATTGTGTTGAGTATAATATTGTCATTGCAATCAACCTTTTTTTCAACAAACAAGTCTCTCTAGACATTATATATTATGCCTTTTTTTAGAATTTCCTTTCTAATTCTTATTTTGGTGATACTCTCTATTGCTCCAGTACTGTTTAGTCTTTTAAATAGTGCTGTAGCTTGCTTAGCTAGTATTGTGTTTGCAAACAATTTGGTTTCTAATATATCCATATACCAAAATGCTATTTGATACTGTTTGTATTATTTCTAGCTTTTTCTTTATTAATCGTAGAAATGGTTAATAGATTGTATTCAATTCGTTTTTTGTTAATGCTATAGTTTGTAAAATGTATTCTAATTTGGGAATCAAGACCTAGTTGTTTATATAAACTAACTGACTAGCCATAAGCTTTTTTTTTTCTAACTTGCATGTAAACAAACTAACAATTTGCTTAATCTTCTTTTTAATCTTTGCTACCTCTTTTTTAGTATATAGAAAGTTTCAAGAAATTGTAGCTCATATAGCTTTTTGCTCACTTTGACCAGTGCATTCCTATATTCTATTTGTCTATCAGCTATAGGGAGTTTTGAGTTCAACACTACTAGCTTGAATTTATTCTTATTAATTTCTATACTATTTAGCTTAAAGAATTGCTCTGCTATTTGAATTGTTTTTTTTAGCTAATTTTTTGAACTTGCAATCTACGTGATATTGTTAGCATACGCAAGAACTGCCTGTCTAATGCTTTTTGGTTCTTCGATATCTAGCAATCTTTTTATTTGAGTTAGTACTTTAATCTAGTAACCTAGAATTTCACTTTTTTGTATTTTATCTATTAAAGGATCATAAAAGATTTGCCAAAGGAGAGGAAAAATAGCTTCATCTTGGTCAATACCTCCTCTGCTATAATATCTTGTATTAAGCTATATGCTGTTATAACTTTTAGTCTTCTGTTTTCAAATATATTGTAAATTAATTTGTAGTACAAGTCTGAAATTTTGATTCTTTTAAGCGCTTTTTGTAGCATGAAAAAATTTACAGAATCAAAAGCCTTCTTCATATCTTGGAACAGAATCCACATTTCTTGTTGATTTTTTTTTACCTCCTCAATCAGAGCTTTTAGGATATGTATTAGCTCCTTTGTAGAGTTTTCTAGTAAACTAGCAAAATTGAAACCTTAGAAAATCTCTTTTTCTTTGATGATTTTGCTTAATTTTTTTGTTAGAATCTTTATAACACTTTTTCTAAAGACTTCTACTAGCACAATTAGTCTAACTTTATCCAAATTATACTCTTAGTCTTGCCTCTTTGGAATTGAGTAAACCTGAGTTGCCAACTTGTAGACATGCTTCTGCAAAGTTTTTGAAAACCTGTTGTATTCTCATATTTGCTTGTTTTAGAAGTGCATATATAATTGTTAATATTTCTAGTGCTAAATTCATATTACTTTCACTTAACATTGACTGCTACTCCTCTAGTATAATAGGTTGTATTAAGAAATTATATTATGCTTTGAGGATACAATCTTTTGGCTGATATTCTTTAAACTACAAACTTTCTATCTCAGTACTGTTTTTCCTTCTATCTGTAAATTAGGTTTGAAAATGTAAACAGATCTCTTTCAAGACTTCTACTAGGCTGGATAGCAAATTCGCTACCTCCTGATTTTGTATATATACCCTATCTAAAACTACTTTATAGTATGGTTTCTCTAACAAGCTAGCCAATATTTCCTTTTGCTTCTTTATGATTTGCTTAGCCCTTCTTTGAATATATTGTTGTATTTCTTTTTTTTTTGACTTTTTTATTATTTTCTACTAACTTGCTTTCGATTACTTTTCATCATATAATTGCTTCTTTTTGCCATTCTGGTATCTTTGATATTTTGATTTTTTTAACACAACTATCCACTCATGTGTTAACTTGCTTGATTCTTTTGTTCCAGTATGAAGACTTCTCTTGAAGCTTTTCTTTGCTTATTAATTTTGTTTCTCTGATTACTGTACTTTTTCTAGCAAAGAGGCTGCTTTGAAGAATTTGCTTTTCTTGATTTTGTGTCTAAACTTCTTTTCAAAGTCTACCATCTTATTTGGCAAGTTGTTACACCCTGCTTGAAGGATTGCTTTTTCTATTATTAACCACATCTGGTTCAAGTTTGTCTCTAACTGGTTTAAGGACTTTGAATCTGTTACTAGTATGTTTTGTCTAAGCATAGATAGTACCTTGTTGCTCAAACTTTTTTACAAACTTTTATAATAGTTATTTTAGTTTTTTTTTGTTGTCTTCTCGAGTTTTCAAACTCTTTGTTTGAAGCTAGACATTATTTTTATTGGTTGTCCACTTGCTAGTGCAAATAGGCTCTATTTATATCTTACAAATATAATATCATAATTACTTCCCATAACTGTTTCTATACTACAGATTTCTACTTTTTGCATTATCTCTATTGCATTACTTGATATCCAGGTTTGGTCTATTCTTGTTGCTACTATGCTATTGTGCCAAGTAAACTTCTTTTTGTATAAGTTGAAGACTCTAAATATATCCAGAAAGCCTTATTCTTTGAACTATGTATGTCTAAAGTTGAGTTAACTATATAGTTAAAGTCTTTCATTATTACTATTAATGTATTGTCTTGTGATTTATTTATTCTACTTTAAACTATAGCTTCTAACTCTTTTACTAATTCCAAGTCGTTGGGTGGAATATATAGCAATATTTTATAGATTTTAAAATACAAGTACACCACTAACAGGAATTCGTTTAGCCTTTCAATTTTGCCTATGTTTTTTTAGTTTTATTGTTATGAAAATTCCAGATATTTTATCATGAATACCAAAAATTAGGTTACAACGCATGCTGGAGGAACAGGTTTTACATGAAAGGCATTCAGACGAAGATAGTTTTTGTATTTATTTATGTATTTATATAGGGAATTATTTTTTATACCCCCTAATTTATTAACTATACCTCCCTGCAGATTTACATTTTTTTAAAACTTTGAGCAAAGATATCATGACAACCACCAAGCTAATTTTGACAAATCTTTTTTCTTTGCATTCTACAGATTCGTAGAATTCAAATAAAAAAAAGTTCATTGAATTTGGCCAAGTAGTTGCTAAAATATCATTGCTCAAAGTTTGAAAAAAATCAAAACATCTATCAAAACAAACAATACAAATTTTTTTTAAACTTTGAGCAAAGATATCTCAGCAACCACTAGGCCAAATTCGATAAATATTTTTTTATTTGAATTCTACGAATCTGTAGAATGCAAAAAAAAAAGATTCGTCGAAATTGGCTTGGTGGTTGTCATGATATCTTCACTCAAAGTTTTAAAAAAACTCAAAACGTATATCAAAACAAAAGCTGCGCCAAAATTTTCTCAAAGTTTGAGCAAGGATATCTCAACAACCACCAAGCCAATTTCGATGAATTTTTTTTTATTTGAATTCTACGAAACTGTAGAATGCAAATAAAAAAAATTCATCGAATTTGGCTTGGTGGTTGTCAAAATATCTGCGTGCAAAGTTTGAGAAAAAGTTTGGTGCAGCTTTTGTTTTGATATACGTTTTGAGGTTTTTTTAAACTTTGAGAAAATTTTGGCACAGCTTTTGTTTTGATATACATTTTGGCTTTTTTTAAAACTTTGAGCGAAGATATCACGACACTCACCAAGTTAATTTCAACGAAAATTTTTTTCTTTGCATTCTACAGATTCGTAGAATTTAAAAAAAAAAAATCATTAAATTTAGCCTAGTGGTTGCTAAGATATCTTCACTCAAAGTTTAAAAAAATTTGTATTGTTTGTTTTGATAGATATTTTGATTTTTTTCAAACTTTGAGCAATAATATCTTAGCAACTACTTGGCCAAATTCGATAAACTTTTTTTTATTTGAATTCTACAAATCTGTAGAATACAAAGAAAAAAAATTTGTCAAAATTGCTTGGTGGTTGTCATGATATCTTCGCTCAAAGTTTTAAAAAAATGTAAATCTGCAGGGGGTATGGTTAATAAATTAGAGGGGTATAAAAAATAATTCTCTTTATGTATTTATTTAATAAAGAATTATGGAATTTGTATCAAACATGTTATATTACAAAGAGACAAAAATAATGCTTTTAAATATATGTTTTAGAGAAAAAGTAAAAGAAATCTAATAGGTTCTCTAAAAATAAGTGGTTGTATAGATTGTATAAACCTTATAGGGGTGTATGAGTTATATAGGATGTATAGACCTTACAGAGATATATAGATTGTATAGGATGTATAGGCCTTGTAAATATATATATGGATCATAAACTGTATATAGGCTGCGATACTCATATGAAGTAAGTTAACTAATTGTAATATACAAATAAAAAGGGTAATTGTCATATGCTAGAAAAATAGTCACATGCTATAAACTAACTACTATAATATTATGATACTATAATTTTTATCACAGTATTGTCTTTAATTATATACCTAGTCTCTATTTTTTGCAAATTTGTCTCCGTTATCTCTACTATGTTAAAATCTTTTTTATTATCCTAATCAAACAACATATTTACTCTATGTTTGTATACGTTTAGCCTATCTGCTTAACCAGTTTTTTATTATCTATTGGTACTATTTGTATCTGAACCTAGTTTTTATTTGGGGTATCTGTGATTGGTGAGATACCTGTGACACTTTTTAAAAGTGATTAGAGGCCTTGCCTCCATTTTGCTACTCTTTCAGAGACTCTAACCTCTTTATAATCTCATATAGCAGATTAGTTTGACTAGACTCTTTTTTTTTTTTCTTTGCCTTTACCCAAATCTAAAACTTGCTACATTTTTGAATTTTTCTTTTTGTTAAATTGGCTATTTGTAGATTGAATATCCTTGCTAGTAAATTTATGTTTGGGCTCTTTTGATATTTCACTTTTAACTCTTTGAATTCTTTTTATCAATTTTGAGTGTTTTGTAGTAACTTTAAATCTTAAAATACATTTGTCAATACCTTGTTGGTAAGCTTTTTTACTCTCCTCACTACTTGGCTCAGCCCAATTTAACTTTGTATTATAGTAGAAAACTGTTTGACTTGTTGCTCTGTTCTGATTCTTTTTTATAGCGAGGCTATACCTCTTTGGTTGCTATTGCTATTTACTGAGATTAGTGTTCTAAATCATTAGTTGGAAAACCAAATAGTTGATAACTTTCCAACTAACCAATTAGAAAATTTTTTAATTAACTAACCAACTAATCATTCAATTAATATAATTCCAAGATATTCCACTTATTCAGGATAATTCAGAATGATTTCTTGAATTTGATTGGCTAATATCTAAAAATATTATATGATATACATAACCGGTTAGTTGCCAACTATAGTTGGCAACTAACCAGTTGGTAAAATTTTAACAATTTGGAACACTAGCTGAGATGTATACTGTCTTTGCTTTTATATTTTTTAGCTATCTCAATAGTGAGGTTGTGATTGCAGTTTTGGAAAGATTCTTTATAATTGATTTATATCTACTTCTTTCTATAAATATTTTTTTATCCAAAAAACCAAATATAACTTTTAGTATTTTTTCATTTTCGAAGTATATTGCCTAGGAGTTTTGAAGCTTATCTTTTCATTTTAAATTTCTAAAAGCCAGCTCTACCTGTGCTGTTTTGTTTTTTCATTAGATATAAAGCATTTATTGTTGTTCTTCTATAGAAACTCGGATATCTTCTAACTTGGTTTGCCCTAGTTTCATTTGGTATATCCCAGAGAGTTATACATATTGTACTTTTGTATAGCTTTTCTCTTGTCTGAAACATGGCAACTATTATTACCCTTATCTAAGAAAACTTCTTGTTGCATTCTCTTAGATATAGCCTTCTCGAGACTACTTTCTGCTGTATCTATTAAATATTTTGAATTAAGGCCAGGTTGTATTTTAGCTTGATCCTCTATTTTAGTATCCTTTATGATGTCTTGGTTCTTTATATTAGTCTTCATCTCTAGCTTTATATCTGGATTGATTATATCTAAAATTTTCTTGATGCTATAGTTTACGATTCTACATTCTGTAAGAAGTAATATTTTCTTGATATCTAATTTCATGCAGATTGATTTTTTGATTTTGCTCTCTTGTAAGCATAGTGGTTGCTTATATAGGTCAAGTTCTTCTATTGATAGAACCTTTTTTGTTACTTCTTTATGTTTAAGCTAGTCAAACATTTTAATTATTCTTCTAATAAGGCTTATTAGTTTAACTATATCTACTCCAAGTCATGCTGCAATCTTTTAGTTCTTTAATAAGATATCTTGCTTGAGTTCTTAGAATAAATCCTCATTAACCTGTTTGTTTTTTCTGAACAGGTTCTTGAATTTTATAAAACTTTTTATTTTTACACATAATGCTAGATGATATGTTGATACATGTGAAAATTGTTGTTTATATGATGCTAGTTGTTGATCGGTTATATTGTTTACTTGTTTGATGGCTTAATATATTATGTGTCTGTTTGTTATTATAGTAATTTGTACTACAAGATCAAGGCCGATTTCTCAAAAATTCTGTTTTTTTAAAATTTTTTTGTAAAAGTTGTCTATTTGGTCTCTAAAGCTCTTTCTATAGAGTTAAACTAGATATGCTTTTAAATACTTCTAAATAGATTTTTGTGCTGCTTCTTTTTGCTTAAGCTTCAAAGCCTTGCTAGCTAGTAGATTTGTATAGTTTCTTTAGCTCAGAAATTAATACAAGAATCTACAGAGGAGAGTTTTTTAGTTAATCAACTAAGCAAATATTTAAAAATCACTATTTTTTATAATTTTATTAATAAAATTATAAAAAATATTAAAATCCACAAAATCATACTAATTTTTTTTTTTTTTTAATTTGGCAATCTTGTTTTTACTGTTACAAATATTACAAGTTACAACTATCTAATATATATACAGTATTAGTCCACCTGGTTACTAACTTGAGTACTTATATGCGATCTGCTATATGAGATTTTACCTTTTTATCAACCGTCCTGCAACAGGCCAGTTTCAAAATCACTAAATGGTTCCAAAACCTGAATCTATTTTTATTATATATATCCTGCTTATATAATATCTACTGACTAACTTCTACCCCTCATCACTTATCACATTACTCCTAATTCAGGTCTTGTATTACTTCTAAATTGGTGTCTTTCAAGTAGGTACTCTTCATGTTTTTAGTTTGGTGTCCCTGAGAAGCTACTTTAAGGGCCTAGCCATATCTCAACAGTTACTTGTACCAAACTAGGATGTTATTTATATCAATTTAGATATTCACGTTGTACACTACTGAATTAGGCTACTACTCCTTTTATAGTACTTCCTATTAGTATAGTGTTACAGAAGTCTAGATCTTTAGAATAGAAGTTATGTACCTCATTTAATTACTATTACAAGCCAGTGATACAGGATCTGTACTTCTGCTATATTTTGTTATTGACTTCCATATAGGTTGTGCAACACATTACTCACTAGCTGTCTTTATTTTCATATTACTAGATCATTTGTTTTCATGCTTTTCAGGGTTTCTTTTAGCCAGTTTTTCTTGTTTCTTTGTATCAGAGGTGTTCTATATTTGGTAAAGCCAACCTCTTACTATAACTTCTTACTATATTTACTGCTTTTCTCATCACTTTTAAATATACTGTATATAGTCATCCTCCCAATATCATCTTAGGGTTGTTGGTGCTATCTTGCTAATTGTGGATTCACATACATAGCCTTCTGCAGTAAACTTTCTGTAACCCATGTCACACATAGTGCCCAGACTTCTCTATAGCTCAAGGCTCCTTCCAAGAATTCTTTATAGACCAAATATATATATTACATAGTCTTATCATCACAGGGTTTCGCATTTGAAAGCTTTCAAAGATTACAAAAATAATTAATTAAATTAATTACTAGCTATAATCGAACTGTCAACCTCATCTGTGGAGGGTTAGGTGCCTAAACTACTAGGCTACAAGACCCTAATTCTACAAAATTGTACTAATTAAATCTACTTTAATATTTTAAATAAACTTGTTTTATGTATAAAAATATATCATATTAATACATATTTATCTTATAATTTTGAATTTTAAGAAAAAAAGATGCTTAATTTTGAATTTTTGATTAAAAATTCCAAAATTAAGCATCTTTTTCTTAATTTTAAAATTATAAAGTAAATATATACTAATACAGTATGATGTAATTTATATGTAAAACAAGTTTATTTAGAATATTAAGATAGGTTTAATTAGTATAATTTTGTGGATTTAATATTTTTTATAATTTTATTAATAAAATTATAGAAAATAATATTATTTTTAAATATTTATTAATGAAACCTACCTTTATGCTCTAAGTAATCTTGTTATATATAAAACTATATTATATTAATATATATTTATCTTGTAATTTTAAAGTTTAAAAAAAACATATTTAATTTTGAAAATTTTGATTAAAAATTCAAAATTAAACATCTTTTCTCTTAAATTTAAATTACAAGGTAAATATATATCTATATGATATATTTTTATACATAAAACAAGATTATTTTGAATATAAATATAGGTTTTATTAGTAAATATTTAAAAATAATATTATTTTCTATAATTTTATTAATAAAATTATAGAAAATATGGGGCATCAAAAGTAGAAACCAAGGAATTTGACAATTTTTTGAAAATTAACTTGTTTGATTGATCAGGTGTAAAATTTAAAGCTCAATCTTTTTTACTTAATAATGAAAGTCCAATCATTTAATAAATTTTTGTGATGCAATGGTTAAAAGCTTTTGACGCCATAATCTAAAAATAGATTTACTATTGCAAATGTTAGTACGATAATGATCTACAGATCTAATAATTCTGTTTAAACAGGTTTGTTAATATTAAATAAACTATTTTTAGATTGTTTTGATTTTGTATAACAAAATAGTTTTGCTGATTTTCTCAAAACTCGTGATTGGCCAAATTCTCTGATTTCTACTTTTGACACCCCATATATTAGGTTTAGGTTACAAATAAATATTTAGATTAATCTATTAGATTTCTAGATATCTGAGTTCTTATTAAACTTAAAATTTAAAATCTTTTTCAATTATATAAAAAGTTTTATTAAGTTTAATAAAGATAAAAGCAAGGTCTTACTTTAAAAAAAAATTATAGAAAATATTAAAATTCACAAAATAATTTAATATTCTATATAATCTTGTTTTATATATAAATAAAAATATATTATATAGCAGTATTGTCAATTAGACAGTTTTGGTTTTTGGACACTGTGTCCAAAACCTGTTTAAAACCTTGTCCAAACCAAAACTAAATTTAATTGGGTTTGGACAATTGATGCCATCTAAAGCAGAAATAAATCATATAATTAACTACTAATCAAATTATAGAATTTAAATATTTGTCATCAAAGCAAATAAAAAAAAAAAGTAAAAATCTAAAAAATATAAAAAATAGCAGCCTAAACCTATCTTGTATAAGCTAATTAAAAATATCAGAAAAACAATTTTGCATATATATAATTACCATAGTGTATTGCTTAAAGGACCTCTCTTTTAAAATACCTCATATATAAAAAACCCAGATATAATATATAGCACAAAATTATATAACTCTGGTAAAAATTAAAAATTTTGGCCTAGTAACAAACAAAATACCCCCAGATATTTTATAAGTTTTTTGGATGGGTAAATTGTACTAAACTCTGGGTCTTTTAGGCAGTACACTACGGTATTTAAAATCTTTTTTAAACTTATTCTAAAGTGACTCTAACTAATTGATAGTTGATCAAATAATTTATCTTCACTTTAGACATTCTTTAAAAAAGTTTAATATGCTTTGCACCCCTGTGTTAAGGTTATATATCGCACCTTAATATGATTGGCTAATTTTGCAGATCATTATTTATAAAAAAATAAACAAAT
>CAJVPY010005247.1:0-11665 GCA_910591965.1 Dentiscutata erythropus
ACGTATAAAAAATTTTCTTTAATAATTGTGTAACAATCGGATCGTCATTTCCATATTTGGGACGTTCTCTCCTGTTGCGAAGTTTACACTATTCGATTCCTCTCATAGAGAGGGATCGAATAGTATATGCTTCATCCGATTAAGATCACAGGATCCCGAGGTAATCCCAATTCGTCGAAAATATTTAACTTCGTCATTATACCCCCTCTCCCTTATAATATCATATAATAATATGACAAAATGATACGTATAAATTTATATCATATGACATATGATTCTGTATATGATTTTCGTCACATGATCTTATGACATTCAACACTGCTTTCTGAAGGATGAAAAATCATAAATGAGAAGAACATGGAGGTCGTTGCAGTTTTTAAAGGGAGATTATAACGACACAGCATACAAGTGATTTATCTCTGTTATCGGCACAGCAAGTGATCGATATTAAAAATCAGTTTTTTAAATTTGAACGAAGATATCTCAATGACTATCCAAGCGAATTCGATGAATTCTTTTTTTTTTTTAATTCTACAGACTTATAAAATTAAAATAATAAAAAGTTTATCGAATTTACTTAGATGGTTGCCGAGATATCTTCGTTCAAAGTTTGTTTAAAGGATTAAAAGTCTACAAAATAAAAATTTTTGACTTTAAATAAGGTATATAGACAACTATCAAAGCAGATTCGAGAAACTTTTTTATATTTTAATTCTACAAGTCTGTTGAATTTAAAATTAAAAATTTCATCGAATTAGCTTAAATAGCTGTTAAGATATCTTCGTTTGAAATTTTAAAAAACTTCATCCCTACTTCTATTTAATAGTCGTTTGAACAATTATTTAAGAAAATTCGATGAATTTTTGTTTATTTTGGCTCTAATGACTTGTAAGATAAAAAGATTCACCGAATATCTTTGTTCAAAGTCTTAAAAAATTTTTATCCCTGCTTCTATCTAGGTTTTTTAATCCTTTACCGAATTTTAAACGAATATATCTCGACAATCAGCTAAGCAAATTCGATGAACTTTTTTTTATTTTAATTTTACAAGTCTGTAGAAATGAAATAAAAAAGAATTCATCGAGTTCGCTTGGATGGTGTCGAGATATCTTCGTTCAAAATTTTTAAAAAAACTTCAATTTTTAATGTCGATCACTTGTGCCGATAACGGGGATAAATCACATGCATGCTGTGTCGTTATAATCCCTAAATTTTTGTTTTCTCAATCATATGTGAGTTAATATGCTTCGATAACAATACAATAAAACAAATTCATCGCGATTATGTATGCGAAATTCGACCATTAGGGTCAGCTTTATTGATATAAAAATATTACACAATATTTAGTGAATTTATAACACTTTATTTTTTCGATCTTTTTTGAGAACTGTTTACAATGCCCTGCAAATTTAAATGAGTCCATTCTAAAAATTGCGAATTTCCTTTATATTAGCAACATTATATGATAAATGTATATTTCAGTAGAGTTAAAAGGATACTTATCTGCAAAACTAATAAAGCATGAGCGAACTCTTCTACTTCTTCAACCGTTTCTTTGTCCAAGGGTATTTTCGCTTTAATAATGAGAGATAATAGTTTACTCCCTTTTCCTTTATCAAGCCGTGGGTTTCAAGATACTTACCCGCGATATTAACAGCAAATCCTATATAATTGTTATAAAAGTTTTTTTTCGAACATTTCTTTGCAAGCTCTTTGGATCCAGCTATACAGAATTGTGTTAATTTATTATGATCATGAAGACTCTTATCTTCGCCAGCACCCCATTTTCCGCCTTCAAAGAATATAATTTCTTCCCATTTCTCGCGAAGATAAGCACGAATCATAATATTGGGTTTATTGCCTCTCGATCCGGTTTTTTTGATGAATCTTCCAGTTCTTACTGGCTATACTTTGCCGTTCAGACCTGGTAACTTCAACTTCAAAATCCATGGGAAAGTGATACATAGTCATATCTAATAGACGAGAGATGATCTCTACCAATGTATTTTCTGAACCCTCGGAAACTCTTCGAAGCGCATTCAGCTTAATTTCCGCATCAGTAATTCCATTTGCTATGAGTTCCCTAACATCGATCCATTGATCATGTGTAACAATTTCTCTTGAAGTCGTAACAAACATTCTTTACTGCAATATATGTTTTTGTGTTGGTGTTTCTTCCTTCTAGCAAATTAAAAAGTTAATTTCGTAGAAAAGATCAAATTAGATAATAGATTAAAAAGTCAATTTTGTAAGAAAAAAATAAAATCAATTTGGATAACTGATTACCTTGATTTTATCTTTCAAAAGCAATATACTGTTTAGTACCAAAGCTTTTCAATTTACCTCTTCTTGGAATTTCCCTCGTAAGAACCCCATATTTTTCAAATAGTATCTATAAAAATAAAATCTAACGGTGAAATTGTTTTTAGCAGATTTTAGGTTGGTGATGCTAAGGGTCCTACATATTAGACAGTCATCTGTCTGGTTGTGCCAAATTATTTTATTCAGGCATATGTAAAATCTATCTAGTCCTTGAAATTTTATTATGAAAATACAATAGATCATATAACGAACTCTAACAAACATGATTGTTAAACTTGTCTGAATCAAGTAATACAAGGGAACAAACTTCTTTAAAGTTTCAAAGACGGTTTATTATGACAAATTTATTACTACAATATATATACAAAAAACAATTTTTTGTAGAGATCAAAGCTTATGTATGAATTGTTATTATTATAAGCCAATTTTGAAAAAAATCGATCGGCTTAGCTGATTTTTCATTATTGGCCAGGATCATTCAGAATTACTAACTTAATTATTCTTTTTTGTTTTATTTCTTCTCAGTCTCGGCCGTTTAGAATTAATTTGAACTTGAACTTGGGCATTCTTGGCACTTGGGCTGAATTCTTTATTCGATTTATTATTTTTAACTTTGTATTTGGAAGACTGTACAGATGAATTCATCTTTCGATCATTCCAATAACGAGTAACCAAATTCGGCGCAAAGCTTTAGAATAAGTGGAATTTAAGATCAGACATGTTAATAAAGGGGATTTGGTGATTATTAAGCAAAGCAGCAAAATGAATTTCGATTGATTCATACACATCAGTAGCGTTTACCCAACACGATTCCTTTTCATCATAGCCAGCCCATTTTACTTTGTATTGAACATGCCCCTGCAGGAAAAGAAAAAAAAACCACGAAAAGGCACAATTAAAGATAAAAGTCAATGGATAAACAATCAAAACAAAAATCCTACATCTGTTGATAGTCTATGTGCTAATATTTTTTCAACTGTATAAATTCCTTCCTCATTATCGTCATTCTTTTTCACATCATGGGGCCGTGCTTTGTTCAAATTATTATTTTGATTATCTCTTTTAATCTTTTTAGGACTTCTCTTCGTTTGCTTGGTACGCGCCATAAAATAGAAGAACTGGATTTTTTTTTTTGTTGTTGTGAGAAAGAAAAATGAGCGTATTCAGTCCTGAAATCGCTATGAATCTATTAAATAATCGAATAATAATGCGTATGACCAATTACATGACCGATCAGCAATCTAGTTTATGAATGCAATACAGCAATGATTAGCGAGATCTAAAAATCTAATATATAACTACGATGATTAATCAGAAATTAAAGTCATTTATCAGTTAACAGAACCTATTTATTATTATATGAAGCGCAACTAGGGCGGTGACATTATTGGGCAAAGGCAAAACATTACCATATATGATCCGGGAGTACCTCTATAGTAATATAGTAAATAGATATTAGGTAATAAATGTCATTGCCCTTAATAGTTAATGTTTATTATTTCGCCATCAATTAAAGAATAACGTCTTCTTGAAATATCATTAAATATTGAACTTTTTTATTGTACTGTAAAAAAATAAATATATATACAGGTGTTACCAATATGTACTACCCAAAAACATGCAAATATTTTAGCAACCATTAAATATCTTCATATCTTACTAATCTTGTTGAGGATTAATAAGAATTTCACTCTTACCACCTCCGGCAACAACTTTCACTCTTGTACTCATATCAAAAGGGTTCCCATCATACGCTACAAAATTTGCAATGTTGCCTTTCATTAACTTTCTATTTCTTCTATTTAAGCCAAGGATTTCTTCCAAGTTCCATGAAATAAACCCAATCGCCTCTTTTTCGGAAATTACCCCTCTAGAATTTATTCCTACCCAGCCAGCATCCCAAATTAAATTTCTTTCTGCACCAGATTCTGATGCACCTATTCCTACTAGAACTTTATTCGCATAAAGTATTTCAATTCCGGTTGTATTGGTAATAGGTGCGCCTGTTAACGCATGTTGAGCAGACCATGCCGTTGGAACAGGTCGGGGTGGGGTAAGTATTACGGGTATTCTATGCTTAGCCAATTCAGCAGCATGCATATGCGCTTCAGTACCACCCAATATTACAAGGTTTAAATGTCCACCATTTATTCTAACTTGAATTTTCAACCGAATCAAGGAAGCAATTTCATCTTTGTTGTGAGTTAGTACTACTAAAGGGATATCCCCGCGTGCAGCACGACCAAAGATATTATTTTGCAATAGATTCTTTATCAAAGTTTTTCTAATCAAAGCAATCTGACCCGAGACTGTCGGTATGGTGGCTATTAATTAAAAATGATCTCATGAATAAATGTAGTAATGTTAATATATATATATTAATAAATTTATATTTACTATATTTGAATTTAGTTCCTATCTGAGCATGAAGTGCTACATCTTCCTTAACAATCGGTTCGGGATCATAATCTAGAACTTATTAAGAAATAAAACATCTAGTGAGCACTTGCTAACAATTGTCAAGATAATATTCCTAAAATATTATACCAGAGCTAGCACCGGTTTCAAATGCCATAGAAACGCCAATAAACACGCCCTTATTTGAGAGAGGCGGAGTGACTGAAGTAAATACTCCAGCTTTATACGCGACTTCTAAATGTTTACCTCCCAATTTCAATCCATCGATTGCGTAAATAATTCCTTCAGCATTGTTAGGATTGGATACAGCAGTCACTTTACCATTTGTCGTTGAAGATTCTCTGGCGATCTCTGATAATCCTAGAGATGATGCAGCAGCAATGAATCCCTTAAATTTGAATAGGTTTAGATTTATTATTGGAACTTCAAAATCTGCAAAATTCAACATTTTTTTTAAAAAAAAACCTACTGGTAATATATATCCACCATTTAAATCTATTACTTCATATGATGAAATATGTTCTGGTTCTGTACAATTATTACCAATACATTCAACAATGCCATCTTTAACTATTACACTAATATCTCCTTGTGTTGATGAAGTGGTATCAATTATATTGTTCTTATCAACATAAATCTTGCCAACATTTTTTAACACAACTGAGGAGGTTAATCGCGATTTAACAGGCTCTTGTGTAAAACTTGACTTCGGTTTAGGTGCATTTATATTGTTTAATAGGGTTTGTTTTGATATATCAGTTTCAAGTGCATATAATGAAGTATTGAATTGAGGAATTCCATCGATATAAACTTCTAATGGAGCTGCACCCAAATCAAGTGGGTAAGAATCCCAAACCTAAATAATAAGATAATCATAAATAAAAATACATGTTTATAAAACTCAATCTACATTACACATATCCATTTATCCATTATTACCACAACATCAGCATCATATCCCTTTGAAATCTGACCGATGCGATGATCTAAACCAAGCGCTTTTGCGGGCACTGATGTAACGGCTGCAAAGGAAAGATGTTCATCAAGACCATAATAATGTGCTTTGGAAGCTTCAAATATCAAATGTTGCTATAATTAAAATAGAATAATTTAGTATTTTATTTTGTCTTAAGACTTCAATAATAATAATAATAATAATAATTCACCGCATTTGTTACGGGGTGGTCAGATTTTAGGGCTACGGGAATGTGTGCATCAGCTAAAATTTTCGGAGACTTTGTACTAGCTTGAAATGACTCCTTCTTGAAGCCCCAAAGATCAGAAAATGTCGCAATAGTAATATTATTTTTTACACGTTTTTTAATAATTTCAGTAATACGATAAGCATCCAGTGCATGATGAAAAGCTGTAATAGTAAAATTAAATTCCAAAGAATGTCGAATAATTGCTTCTATATCATAGGTCTACATAAGATTATTATTAGAAATTTTTAAACATCGATTATAAATTTTACAATAATAACAAACCTCATAACAATGGACATTCAGCCTCGCATCGCCTCTAAATAATGCTACCAAATTTTCAAGTTTGAATTCCTCCGGGAAATATGAATTCAATTGCTCGTCGCTACTTAATTTTTCTGCAGCTTCACACCAATCATCTTGTTTCTGCTTCAACGCCTGTGCTTCAGCAAAAACTTTACGGAAGAGCCATGCTTCTCCCATCCGTGTAGCAGGAATTCGTCCAATAGGACCGTAGTTCCCCTTTATTTAGCAAGAAATTAATCAGCATGTAAATCATTAAATATAGTGACGCAAATAAATGTCTGTGTGTACCTTTGGATTTTCACCACAGGCCATTTTTAAATAACGCCAAGCTCTCTCTTTTTCAGGATCAATGTTTGCATAAACCCCCATATCATCCACTGACAAAGTATCAACAGGTCTCATTTTGATAACGAAAGCTTCACCACCCATCAGATTAGAGCTACCAGGCAGAACTATATCATACATAAACGCTAAATTAGACATTGATCATTATGATACATAAACTAATTCAGAGTTTCTACATTGTCCTAGCTAATGATTGCTCACGTAGAAAGGTGCGTTTATCACTAAATAGTTACAAATGCAAGCGCTCTTATACGCGTCATATTATAACAATAGTCAGGTAAGTAATCATTCTTACCCAACGAAGTTGTAACACCACCGGATGCGATAATCCTAATTGCTGAAATGATATACCAATACAAGTATTATAGGTTGCAATTAGTTAATTCAATTCATCTTGACTTTACTAACCTAGATCACCTGGATTTATAGCGTCCTGAGCGCGAATCTAAAATGGAAAAGACCTTGTTAGTGTATTTTATTCAGATGGCAAAAATTAAAATGAGCCAAATGATTGAATGCTAACGTAAGACCGGATCGGATCTGTGATTTCGTTTGTCTCCATAGTAGCGGACAAATATGGCCAAGAGCTGAGACCGACATGACTAGAAATTATTTCAGATTATAAACGAGTCAAAGATCAATAAAATAATAGATTATTAGTTTTTTTATTTCTATTTTTTTTGTTACCTATGCATATCGACAAGTCCTGGTGTAATATATTTTTCTTTAACATCAATTACAATAGCATCCTCATCAATGAGATTCGGTCCAATATCGTGAATTAACCCATTTTTTAAAATAATATCACCTAAAATAAATTCTCCTTTTTCGTTTAAAATCTTTCCATTTTTTAAAATGACGGTTTTTGTTCCTGGAACAAATCTAGGATTACTTGTTCGTATAAATTTATTATCGGGTTTGACACGCTTTATCATATTGCATTTATTAACACCATCTCTATACGATTCTTTAGATATCCCAACAGAATGTTGAGCTAGTTTATATCTATAGGGAGCCGAGTGAATATCATATAGCATAAATAAAATAGTAAATAACCCGAAAATTAAAATGGGTATAAAAAGCTTCTTTGGTCTCAGAACGTGAAATGATGGATTTACATTTCCGGTATATCCATTTATTTGGATATATTCCTTAAGATTTTCCAGCATTTTTTTTTTTTATTCTTTTTTTTTTTATTTTATTATTTTTTTTGATTGATGATATTCCATGAAATTTATAGAGATCAAAGATTACACAATGGTGTGCGTACAAAATTTCAATTTTCCCAAATTTCGTTAGGACGCATCTCTAACAAAAGTAATAGAATAGTTATTATTAATAATATTATTATTTTTGAGTCCCGTGAAACTTATTTATCAATAAAAGGGAAATATATGAATTTTTATCACAGAATTATGCAGATTGTCGATCCAACTTAATCGCAAGAGCGATAACGATAATATCAACACTACTGATTTTGGTTGTAATCTTAATACAGTGATTACTTATAACTCTGGTAGATCGATTGGCCAAGCTCATTTCGAATCTGGTCAAATGATCTGCAAATTTGACCAGAGTTATGAGTAATCGGTTCCATTATTTAGATTACAATTAAAATTAGAATGTTACAGTAGAACATAAGATTTCATATATTGGTGACTTTTATGAAATGATACGTAAAATAAGTTGCCCAGTCCGGGTAGTATACAAATTGAACGTGCGCTTAAGGTAACTGCGCACATGCATTTTTGTTTTCTGTACACAAATTTTAATTAGATTTACGTATATATTTGTAAGTGGGCGCAAAAAAGATCATTGCGCCTTTTATAACTGACCAATTTCATGATTTTGTGCCTAAATGAATGCTACATACAAACTGCTTAAATTCAAAATGATCGAAACGGATTAGCCATTCTCGAAATATAGCTACGTATTAAATAGTGTCGAACATCAAAATTAAAATCAGAATAAGGATTATCCTGATAAAAAGATCTGTTTTGGGGTGTCCTAAAATTCCTAAAATTCCTAAATTGTCCTATATTTTTTATTAATGGAAAACACTAATGTTAAAAGGAATGAATCAAAATCTGATAGTAATTTATTTTTAAACTTTAACAAATATAACACGATAATTGATAATATCTATTTACGTAACTATAATTTGATTTTATTTTAATTCCACTAATGTCGATACAAGGAATTAATAAATAATTTTTTCGCACATATTAAAATATAAAGTTGATTTAGAATCAAACTTAGGTGGTATTTAGGGATATGTTATATTAAAGTTAGTAAATCAATATACGTATTATATTTCCGGATCTTATTCAAGAAACAGTTAGTAATAATACCCGAACCTTAATCACAGAGTATTATTTTTGGGAATACTGTAAGCAGTGGCCAACGATAACCGAAGAATCATCCATTTCCATTGATCTCTGATCCGTCACTTCCCCATGGTTTCATAGATTCAATATTTGCTACAACATCGATATTGAATGATTTCTCAGATACAGTCAAACCTCATTATAGTCACACTTGATATAGTCACAACCTTGATATAGTCACATTATTTTTTAACTCGAGCTAATATAAAACATATAAAATTTGACCTTTGTATAGTCACAACTTTTTATAATCGCCAGATTCTTGTCTCCCAAACTGGTGATTATATCGAGGTTTGACTGTAATTATTTCATTCACCCCTAAATTGAATCAAGTCCATTTACATGATCGTTGTGAAAAAAATAATTACTGATCGCCTATGACAGATTATTTCACTTAACCCGATTTAGGGTCTGAAATGAAATGATAGACATTTTGAATTCATAATACGTCAAAGCAAGAACAAGCGATTTGTTCGCATTGTTAATTGACTGGCAAAAATTTTCAAAACGAAGAAACAAAATACGATACCGTAATTATATTTTTATAATTTTATTGTAAAGATTTAATTTACTCGCTTTAATTTTGCTGTGTCGATAATGAGATAAGTCACGTGTTGATGTACCTCTATTTCGGATACATAGCTTTATTTTAGAAATTTATTTGTCCGAAAAACCCTACCTGCCAACTTTACATGGAAATGTTGTAAGTGGGAACGGAACATAATAACTATACCTAAAATCTAATCCTCTTCATAATCTATAATTCTAAATTCCATTTCTATTATATACAATATATAGTATCGTAAATAAGATTTGGAAAACAAAATACAGCAAATTCCTTCTGTATTTAAGATGACTAAACCATTTTTCTATTTGGTCAAGCCCAAATAGATTAACCACTCATGATCCATTAACTTTACACGATGAATGATCACGCCGATGCCTCACGATGGCTAATAACTTTGGACTTAAATGAATGCTAACGTTCATAGAACTCATTTAATACCAAATATTAATGGGATGCCGTGAACGAAGTCACGAGGCATCCATTTGTCACGAGACCGTGAACCGGTCCATGACGTGGGTTATTGGGGTATCAACAATAAGTTTAATCACAAACTTAGTGCAAGACATATAGTAAAAATCACTATTGAAGATTTTTTTTGATTGATCTTCGAAAATTTCAAGTTATATTAAATTATTAATAAAAAATGCCTTCACGCGAGCTTTAATAACTCTTGTTATAATAATTTTTTTTTAATTCTGCAAGTTGACATTTATTCTTTAAGAGTGTCTCTATCATGTAATAACCGCATATTTTTAATTATATTAATTGTTTTTATATTACATCAACTAGCATTTATTAAGCATATATTAATATCATTTTATAATGATGCCAAATTAGAAAAGTATCTAAAATAGCTTGTACATTTTCTGTAAAGCTTTCTAACTCTACATTGCTAATAGAACTTCTTAATTCTTTTCGAATATGTTGAAGTTTTTCTTGAGTTATATTTTCAATTCCACTATTTAGACCTGAAATTTGAATTCGAGCTTGCTGAAGTTCTGCATCCATATTTGGATGTGTCTTGATATCATACCGATTAAACATACCCTCCAATTGTTGCTGATGGATTACAATACTATAAATTCGATATTTAATAAATTCATAAATTAATAGAAATTTCCATAGCTCTTTATCTTCAGAATTTGCGAATTGATTAAATTGTTCATAAAAATTATTATCTGATAATGTTTCAAGTAAGCCAAAGATATTTTGATTTTGGTTAATCAGATCTTGTTGTAAATGTTCGATATAAATTTTTTCATATATAGTAGGACAATTTGATTTAGATTGAAATTCAAATACTTGTAAAAAGGCACGTGCATATTCTGGACCATGATTGCCACCCAATCTACAAATACTTAATGGTAAATAGATCCAAATACTCATCCATTTTACAAATCCATTAAATGCATGCTCAATTCCAACTTGCAAAGATTCGTTTAAACTATTAATTGTATCCAAAGATAAAATATCTTCTACATCTAGCAACTCATTACCAAAGAGATCAGATATATATTCAATATAATTTTGAAATTCCTCAATCCAAGTTAATACTATATCGGGCATTTCATGGGCCCGATTTACAGCAGGAAGACATTTAATATTATCATTATTTAAACTATAAATTTGAGGAATTGAGTCATATCCAGTTAAGAATTGATAAAATGATTCATAAAATTCTTCTCCAAACTTTACAAGACATTTTATTTGTAAAGTTAATTGTATATCATTAATCTATTCATTAAATATTTTCCACTTTTGAATATAGCTTTTTAAAACATTACTTGCTTTATTTAATTTTTCTAAAAAATATAGTGCAAATTGTTTATGAATTTCAATTCGACTAAGGTATTGTTTTGCAGATTTTAATTCATATAGCCACCTTTGTTGAATTGGTTGTTGATATTTAGTAAGCTCATAATTAAATACTGCCTTATATAAATTTTGAATAATATTTGATTTTAAATTTAAAGGACTGTCCTTATCGCTCAAATTGTAACCATCATGTAAATAAAAAGCCAAATAGAGAACATTATATGAATGTTTTTTTAAAGATAAACCTTTGATTGTATCTGCCTTTCCAAATGCTGAATTCTCAAAGTTCATAAGAGTTATAT